>KK112725.1:90284-162919 GCA_000611955.2 Stegodyphus mimosarum | reverse complement strand
AATCTGAGCCTCAAAGAAAGTGATCGATCTGGACGACCATCCAAGATCAATAATTATGTTTTGCGATCCATGTTTGAAAATAATCCACATTTAACAAGTCGAGAAATTGCAGAAGAGTTTGGCATTCATCATACAACTGTTCGAGATCACATTAAATCTCTTGGGTTTGTGTTAAAGCAAAGTATTTGGGTTCCACATGAATTAACGGAAAAGAATTTGTCTGAAGGTGTAAGAATGTGTTCATCACATCTGATTAGACACAATGTGGAGCCATTTTTGGACAAGCTGGTTACTGGAAATGAAAAGTGGATTCTTTACGAGAATATTAAGAGAAAAAAAATCTTACTGCAAACCAGGAACATCATCAGCAACAGTTCCAAAACCAAGTGTCCATCAACAAAAAGTACTGCTTTGTTTGTGGTGGGACAAGAAAGGTCCAGTGTACTACGACTGAAACAGGGAAAAACCATCAACGCGGAACTGGACTGCAATCAGCTGGATCATTTGAATGCAGATATCAAAGAAAAAAGGCCAGTATTAGCGTCCAGAAAAGAAATAGTGTTCCACCACGATAACGCTCGCTCGCATACTGCAATGGTGACACAACAAAAACTGAATGCGTTAGGATGGGAAGTCCTTAGTCACCCACAATATTCACCTGACATTGCACCATCTAATTATTACCTGTTCAAGTCTCTGCAATATTATCTAACAGGAAAAAAATTCAAGTCTTTTGAAAGTGTTTCTAAGGCAGTTGCTGACTATTTTAATTCCAAGGATGAGAACTTCTACAAAACAGGATTTCACAGGTTACCTGAAAGATGGCAACAGGTTGTAACAAATAACGGAGCATATATAATTGATTAATATTAAACACATATTTTTATAAATGAATTCAAATGTTTTCTTTAAAATACAACAGAACTTTCCCTCCAACCCAATAAAACAGTTTTACATCTAATATTCCAAAGCGTCATGTTTATTCTCAAAATCCGTAGAACAGCAACAAACTACAATAAATATTAGATGGTTGCCACTCTTACAATGACAAACTATGAAAGAAAGATAACAACTGACGCTTGATTCTAACAATACTTCCACCTTTTGATTGATGACATATACTTAACCAATCAAAACAAAATATAAGAAATACTGTCCACATAAATATCAAGGATAAATAATAAACAAAAAGAAAATTAAGTCCTTAAACTTCTGCACTAAAATAACTCAAATAGTGTACAGGTTAGAAATCTAGGTAGAATTTTAATTTGTCGTCCACTTCTAGTCACTTTAGTCTTAATGTCCTTCGGTAAATCTGGAGTTTAGTAGTAGTAGTAACAGTTAGTAGTTTTGAAACTAAACTGTCTTCACTCTGTGTCTCAATTTCATTTGTTTCATCTGATTCCAAAGCTAAAGGTATTCCGAGAGAGAATATTCTCTGGATTGGGTAAACTAATTCTCCAGGTATGATTTTGACAAGAACTACTCGAATGTTACCGTCTTTTCCTGGGTATAGCTTAATCACTTTTGCTACAAGCCAGAGCACCTTGCGCTTGCCATCACACTCGATAAAAACTACGCCCCCAATTTTTATCTGTTGAGAAATCGGCACTGTGCACGGACGTTGCACCAGCAGGCCGAGATATTGATTTCTAATTCTCTCTCTCAAGCGCTATCATAAATTCTGTACATGTCTCAGACTTTTGTTGAAATCAACTTTATCAGTGTGATCCAAGTCAGGAACTCCGAAGACTTTCATCTAAAAATAAGGACGGTGTCATAGGGATGAGATCACCAGTCTTCTGACGCATAAGCGAGTGGTCTCGCATCCACAGTTGCTTCACAGTCACACAGTACGCGCATCAATTCTTGTTAATTCAGACAAGACCGGCCTAGGACTCCAGGCAAAAGCTTCTTAATCATTTGAACACGTCTTTCCCCCCATTATGGTGTTGCGAGTGGACTTAAACTCTAGTCGATCCTTTTTTGTGGCGGCTTCTTTCTCGATGGTATTCCAATTAATTGATTTCAAGAGAGTATTGGATCCGACAAAATTGCCTCCCTTGTCTCTATCTTCTAAGGCCAAGTAAAAATCCTTGACTTAAAAGGGACAAAATCAGTTCCGAATGAACTGCCCTGAAAACAGCATAGTTGAAAAGTAAAATCAAAGCTTTTCATTTATCCATCCAAATTAATGGGCCAGCTGAATCAACTCTGACAATCTCGAAAACACAAGCATATTTAACTCTATTTTCTGTTAGAGTAACAGGCACAATCTGTAGTCGTTTATTTATATGTCTCCAGCACCTCACATATGCATATAAAGCTTTTAGAATCGTAGCTCTGCTTTTCAGGATCCAAAACGTCTCTCTAAGTGTCATCGTTTCGTCTTATCACTGAGAGATCAATTAAGTCGATATTAGGGATGTCACAAAGCAATGAATCTTCATATTTATCCCACAGAAGACCAAGTACTTTCAATGGTTCGCCCATCGTAGATTTTGCACTGCTTAGTTCTGTTTATTCACACCCTCTTCAGTCAAAGTTAGCACTTGCCATTAACTGAGTTGATTTTGCAATAACGCATTCTGCTTTTTCATTCGAATTCACTGACGTGACACAATTGTCAACATCGAAGGAATCTTTCAATTTTATAGCCACTTCCTTCAAAGAAGGTTTACATTGGTCTAAATGAGAGTTTATCACTGCTCCTAAAAGACACGGACTGCGTTTTAGTCCGAAGACTACTCTGCAAAGGCGAAACTTTCTTATTTCCTTTTGTTCCGACTTTTCCCACCATAGAAATCTTAGGAAATCACAATCATTTTTTTGAACAGATATTTGGAGAAAATCTCTTCTAATACATGAGATAATCCCTATTTTTCCTTGCCGAAATTCAAGAAGCGATCTAGGTATCAATTCAATTCAATTTTGACCTTTTGCTAAACATTCGTTAAGTGACAGGAAATCCTTTTGCTTGCATGAGACGTCAAATGCGGTTCTTACTGCTGTTGTACAATTATCTTTGAAGACCGGTCTGGGGAGAAGATAATGATTGTTAACTCGTCCTCCTCTTTTGGTACTTCTATTACTCCAGATTTGAGCCACTCTTCGAGCACTACTCCAGATTTGAGCAAGTCTTCGAACACTGCATTGCATATTTCAAATGTTTCTTTCACATGAGCTTCTTTGTCATGGAAATCAATCGTTTTTCAACAACTTCTCTGGTACTTGATAAAGCTTCTTTATCATTAATCCGAGGTAAACTGACTTCGTATCTATCGTCCACCCTCTTCTTGTGAAAGTAATCCCACACCGCTTCTTCTAATTCTGAATCAGTTTTATTTTCTTTAGCATCTACAATTACTAGTGCTTCTAGCTTTCACAAGTTTTCTATGTCACTGCTGCGAGTCAAGATGGTCGTTATTATTGATGACATGGACCAGAAGTTTCTTTCTGAAAAGTAATCATTTATCTTTCCCATTACTGTCCATCCAAGTAGTGATTCCACAGCAGTCAGTCCATTTTATAAATTCTGAATTGTTCCTGTTAACAGTGCACCTGCAATGTCAGCTCCAAAAAGAACTTCTGTTTTCAAATCCCTTCTTCCTACATTAGATGTATAGATATTTTCTTGCCTTAGTTCTCCTATTCATGGTCCAGACTATAAACTGACTAGTGGTCCAGAAATCTTTGACTGTTCCAACAAGATTAGTAATCTAGAAAAATCACCTTTCAGGCTTCTAACGTTCACTTCATAGCACTTGTGAATTTCTCTCTTTGTTGTTACTCCTGCAAACAGTGCATGAATTGAAGATTCAGATCCAATTGCGTAGCATCCTATGTCTATAGCAGTCTCCTTTAATATGTATGGACGTTACAACCCTGTGTCAATAAGTGCCTTTACTGTCTTCTGCTTTCTGTTTGCATGGATATTAATTATTAGTTTTTGAAGAAACACTTCATCTAGGAAATTACAGGTGATACGTTTTGTGTTTCCTCTCCTTTATTCTTTTTAACTTCATTGCTCTTTGATTAGCGTGTAAATCCGGACACATGGCAACGCAATATCTTTTCGAGCATATCAAAAATCGTACATTTGTCTTGATCGCTTGGCCCTGTGTCCAGTTTTGAGGCAGAAGAAGCAATCCTTCCTTTTCTTAATTTCATCATTCTTTTAACTCAGAGTCATCTTCTGAGCAACAAAGCAATCTCGACTTTCACGATTTTTCCCGCAAAATATGCATGAATTCTTTTCGCTATAATTGGTTGCTTTATTATGGCCTGCAAAATGTACACCCTGGTACTTTTTATCTGTTCTACTTTCTTTCTTTGCACTCGAATCAATTAATTTAAATCCAGCTTTCGTCAAAGAAAGTCTCTGCTCTGCTTCCACTTAATTCTTTAAAAACAATAATGATTGTTTCAATTTCTCAGAGTCAGATTTTTCTGCTGTAATTATTGATGCATGATTTCTAATCCAAACTCCTAAAATTTCCTCGGGAATACAAGATTCTACGAGTGGAAACAGCCATTGCAGCGTATTTGTTGCTTGTCATTTCTATTGATTCCAACGAACGTAAATACGAATCTATTCTGTCATACAGTTCTGATATACTACATTTTTCCTTTTGATCAATAACTTTTTCAATAAGCAACCTAATAATTCCCGAATATAGAATTCTACCAACAATTCTTCCCTGCCGAACCTATTTCTTACTTTCTATAACTTTTTCATAGTTTTCGGCAGTTGCAAGAAAGCTGTTTACAGTATCACATGGTCTCGTACCGGGTATAGTCGCTTGAACGAGATAATGCATCTTGTTCTCGTTTTGAATTTCTTTATCTTCATGTATTCGCTGAAATTGCCCCCAAAATAGTAACCAATCTTTAATTTCGCCACCGAATTGTTTTAACTCGATTTTATGTAATTTCAGCTTCTGTTTATCAAAATTGTCGGCATACTGCTAATAGATTGTGTCATTTGGCGATTGAAAAATAATTCCGTTTCAACTCGTATTAAATCTAATTTTTCTTCGTATTCTTCAAAATTCGCCGATTCACTTTCAAACTGATCATTTAAAGAAAATTCCGAATTTAATATTTGAATATCAAAAGTACCAAGTTTAACAGATAAACGTTCTAAAGTAACATGTTTCGTTTTCACAGATTTTTCATCAGGAATTTCCTCTTCTAATTCCTGCAAAATTGCATTAATTGTTTTCGGAAAACACGCTCTGACAAGTTTTTATTTCTCAGTTAACGATTTTATAAAATTAAATTCGATTAAACCAATAAAATTCTGACCTTGATTTCTTTTACAGATCACGTCCGTCGTCAGTAACTGTTTGAAGAACTAATTGTTCTCCTTTCTCCTAATAAACTTAAAATAAAACAGTTTTACATCTAATATTCAAATCAGTTCCAAGTTCCAAGTTCCACTTATGCCGAGATTATCAAGCATTCTGCTTGATGTGTTCCGGCTGTCATCAGATGTTTGCACTGTGGGCACTGAAGAGAGAATTTGTCCGAAGCGTGAGTCCAAAAGGGCAGGAGCTAATGGTGAAGGGGCGTGACCAGTTGTCACGTGGGCTGGAAGCTGCCTTATCATTGGTTGCGAATCTTCTAAAGAATACTTCGCCAAAGTTGCAATTAAATAAAATATAAAACATACATGAAAGTAGAAATAGTAAAATAATTGCATAAACCAGTCCTCTGTATTATTTACATATGTACATTAGTCCAAGTCCATCATGAGATAAACACAAGACATGGAAAGATTAGCCTGTAGGTCACATGGGTAGTCACTCACCCAAGTTCAGGCTCAGACGCTTGCTGCTTGAGTTTGGATCTCTGAAATACTATCGAGATCAATATTTAACAATCTCTAATTAAGTGGGAAAGTCTTGATTTTCCTTAATCAGGTAAGCAGCGTAAGGCCTGAGAAACCTATCTTCAGCAAGTATCTCGTAGTGAAACAAGTTAAAGTTCATAAGATGTTCACAATTTAACGCACCTTTGAAGAAACTTGCATTAATCTTGCGAATAAATTGATTTAGTGGTTCAATTTTCATATCTTTATGCAATACTTCGTTTCTGACATAATAGTGGGCATTTGTGCTAATCCTAAGAAACTTGTTCTGCACTTTTTGAAGTTTCTCTATATCTTTTTCACTGGCGGTAGCCCAGGCTGGCGCCGCATATGTCATAATTGGTCTGATGGTACTAAGATAAATTAGTCTTTTCTTATACAGATCCAGTTTCGAAAATTTTCCGATAATTGGGTAAAGACATTTCATGACTCTTAGCGCATGGCTACGAGTATTCTCAATATGTGGAGTCCACGTGAGTCTATTATTGATAGTTATGCCAAGATATTTAGCTTTGTTGACAATTGGCACGGGTTCGTTAAACAGTAATAGCTCCATTTTAAGGCGGGCATTCTTCTTTCTTTTCCTGACAATAAGGAGTTGCGATTTTTGTGCATTAATCCGCACTTTCCAACGTTTGCACCAGTTTTCAATGTAAGGGACGTTTTCCTGTAGTTTTTTGATTGCATGATTAACATTCGCTGACTTCACTGCAACAGCAGTGTCGTCAGCATAGCATGCAAGTATTGCATTACTATTGTAGTGGATTTTCGGGAAATCTGCCACGTAGAACAAGTAAAGTATCGGACCTAAAACCGATCCCTGAGGAATGCCACTCAGCATGATTCTTTTAGTAGAGAGAGAGTTTCCAACGGAGACTTTGAAAGTTCTGTTTGAAATGAAAGAAAGTAGCACAAGGATGAGTTCTCTTTCAAAATCAAGATCAATCAATTTGCAAATTAGCCCCTCATGCCAAACGCGGTCGAAAGCTTTCGCCACGTCTAGCATGAGGATAGCTGTGTTTAAATTGTTATGAAGTGCTTGTCCCACAAAGTCAGTAATTCTTACTAATTGCTTGGTGGTTGATAGATGTTGACGGAATCCAAATTGCTCCGGTGGTAGCTTTTGGAGGTGCACTTTCATACGGGCAAGTAGAATTCTTTCGTAAAGTTTAGATAGTCCAGGCAGCAGGCTAATAGGTCGAAAACCATCTGTTTGCATATGATTTTTTCCTGGTTTGGGGATCATTATAATTTTGGCAGTCTTCCATTGCTGTGGGAAATAAGACTGAGTCATGCAAGCGTTAAAGATAGAAGTAATCTTGCATATAACGTTGATAGGCAAGTTTTTCATGGCAGTGTTTGTGATGCCGTCAAGCCCTGGGGCTTTTTTGGTCTTTAATTTTTTAATGAGAGACTGAACTTCGGATGGAGTTGCAAGCTTTATTAAATTATTAGCTGTATGTGAATTAAGCCAGTTCTTCACTTTGGAGAGCGTCTGCAGTTCAAAATTAGCATCAATGGGCCAGCAATTTGGCGAAAATTGATCTTCTAGGTGAGAAGCAAACATAACTGCCTTTTCTTGGTCTGAAGTCGCAACCTTATTATTGAAGTGCAGCGGTCGGTTACTGGTGTACGTAGTTTTTAAATTTTTGATAAAATTCCAAAATGTACCATTTTTGGCATCTAAATTCAGCATTTTTTCTTGCCATAACTCCTCCTTATGTTGTTTTATAAGTTTCTGTATTTCTTTACTGAGCTTATTAATTTCTCTCTTGATTGGTGGAGACCAGGTCACGTGATATCGTTTTCTTAGCCTATTTCGCTGCTGCATTAGCAAACGAATATTTGAGGGTAATTTATAAAGTTTTTCTCCATCAGTAATTATTTCACTTGCCTCTACAGTGGCAGTTTTAATTTTACTGGTTAATGAATATTCAAATCAAAGCGTTATGTTTATTTTAAAAATCTCAAAGCAGCAACAAACTACAACAAAGATTAGATGGTTGCCAGTCTTACAATGTCAAACTATGAAAGAAAGATAACAACTGAGGCTTGGTTCTAACAGTCAGTAATACTTCAGACAGATAGTCAGACATTATTTGAAATATATTTTGATCGCCGAGAAGTGTAAATAATTCGGTACATATCATCAGTAATTGGACGAAAGCTGAATAATATACTTCGTAATATATACAAACTTTAGTAAAATGAATGAAAGCTTATATTTATTTTCCAGGTTACTACACAATGATTTATTATAATGGCCGTTATTAAATAGTCATGCATTTACTTTTGTAGTATATTTTCTGTAATATAATATTTCAGATAGAAAATATTTAATGCTGAAAACTCTAAAGAAAAAAAAAACTTTTTTAAAGTTGCACCTCATATTTTGTGAACCTATTGCGCTTGTACAGATAGTTTGATGCTATTTCTGCACACTATTATGGCAAGATATACTGCATAAAATAGAAATGGAGGACGCAGCCTCAAAATTATTTTATCGTAAATAAGTGTGTTTGCAACCAGTATAGAAAAAACATGCTGCAATTATTTCACCAACAACGCATTTCAACCTTTCAGAAAGATTATTTCCCGCTCAGGGCTGATTAGCAAAACAATAACGTGGATTAGAAATTTTAAACGAAGAGTAAATCTTCAGTAGAAGAAGTAATGCTTAGGATTCATAACAGATGGCAGCACCAAGTAGTAAATTTTATTAGTCTAATATTTTCCATTTGAATTACTAGCACATATATTTTTCTTCAGAATTCTATGTTAATTAATTTTATTAACTGATTAAAAACAAAAATTAAGAAAAGAACAATTTGCCGAATCAAACAAGAATTTCGTGTATTATTTAGATAATAAAAGTTCTTTCAAAATAGGATTAATATGTTAATAAAAGGTTAAAAATCTGCCAAGCTGATAACATTTTCCTGATTTATTATCTCGGGATAGTTAAGGAGTGTTTTGGTTCATGTTAATACGCATGTTACTCATAAACTCCTGTTAGGTGAAGAATCGGAACACACTGCATTGCAGGGCCGGCTATAGAGCGAACACAATTGGTGAGGCAGCAATGGGCAGCAAAATTTAGACGCCGCTGAATTTTAAGAATTTTTAGAAAACCTGAAAGCGAAATTTAGGAATGGAAGTTGTTTTTTAAGTTACAGAAGGTAATGGGCAGGAGAACTTAAGAAAACCAAAATTTTTAGAATTTAAGAAGGCAGACGACATCAGGATTTATGTATTTACTTCTTTTACGCCATTTGGTACTATACGGGAAAGGGAGGAATACACTGTAGAAGGTTATGTTTTAAAGGGAAAGTGGTTTGTATTCACGTTACACATGGAGAAAATCATGTAAACGCCCATGCAGCCAGTCCGCTCGTCGGAATTCGAACCTCGGAGCGAACTACCAGGGCAGTGTCGGCCGCTGATGGGTAGCAGAGTTTAAAAACCACAGAAAAATGCCGAGTAGCAAATTGCCTAGTACAGCCTTGCTGTACTGTCATACAAAATGAAGTGAGATTTGTTTTCATTGAATAAAGTGGTCTAAGTAATCACCATAACATCATCAAATTTTGCGAAAAAAAAAAAGAAATTCACAAAGATATTGGTGAGGAAGAGTTTCTCGTTGAGAGAAAATACCTTCAGAATTTTGATCCAGTTATTGCTACCAAAGACAAAACAGAGACGTTGAAGGGCAACTCCTTTGAATTTTAGCAGTTTATTCTAAAATATAGTTTTAGAACTCAGTTCTAAACATTTTAATACAATAGCAAATTTTCCTAACAATTTCTGAAAGTGTAACTAATGATAATAAAAAAAAATTTCCCTGACGGAAAAGAAATGGCTGATAAAGAATTAAGAAGGCCTAGAATGAAAGCAAGAACACAAATATTTTAGAACAGTATGATTAAAGCTTTACTTTGAAAACAAGCATAGCACTTTAATTTGTTTCCTTTTGTATCCTTTTTACATTTTGTAGTCTTTTTGTGCGCTCTGAGAAGGATCACAGGCCTTTCCTGGGCGATTGTGAATACAAAGACAGTCTTGAGACTGAATTTCTGTTGGGAAACGCTGTATGGATTGAGATTATGGCACAGCACACCAGCAAACTTCTATTAATGTCTGACGGTTTGTATAACACACAAAAAAAAATTTACAGTTCCACATATTTTGAGGCAATGAACAACACTTAAAAATGAATGCAGTAATTAAAACCTACTTCAACGTGCTTAGTAATAAAAATATATAGCAAGCAGTTTGCACCTTTTATTGAAAAAGGCAGTTTTAGGGGTCGTTACACCTCACAATAAAAGTAACAGCCTCATAAAAACAAGTTTTATCTTTATTTATACAGGTGTGCACAGTCAGAAAAGTTTAGCGGCCATGTTCTTAGACTGCAATATCATGTTTGCATTGCAGGCACAGAAAACGAACTGTTTACTTGCTCTGATAGAACTTCCATTTCGTCTGCAAATTTGCTATTATTTAGCATATCTCTAGCTGGAATAGACTGATTTACTGTGGTACCCAAATTTATTCGTCTTGTTGTGTCATTTATTAAGAATAACAGGAAAACTTTTAGATAATGGTGTAAAATGCATTTATAAATTTTAATATTCATATACATATGGTCTGTCTTAATAAGCATTAATATAAGCATATGTGTAATAATGCCATAAAATTAAACTTTCAAACTGATATAATACTTTAGTAATGCATGAAGTATTATTATTGTGGCATATATTATATCAGTATTATATAAATAAGAAGACTTACTGTAGGGTACAAAGTGATAGTAGATGTGTCAAAGATCGGCCCTTTTTTAACTACTAGAAGGTTGCAAATGAATGGCCTTTACTAATACACCTTCATATGATTCCACGGATCGTCCAGACGATATAGTGGCTAAGGGAGCCGACTACGATACCGAAGGGCCCGGATTCGAATCCCGGAGACGGTATGGATATAAATTGTTTGCCCCCTCATAGGAGGTAATGGTAGCCGCCTGTTAGGTACCTTCACAATAAATTGACCGCAACTTCTGGCTTTAGTACTGTCGAAAGCCTAAAAAATGGCTAGTGTCCGCCATTAAAAAAAAATCAATTCGTGGGGTCTGTAATTAAAGTAATAATCTGAAAATCTGAAAAAAAAAAGTTTACCACTTTGCTATGAATAATCCTACGCCATTCAAAATCTTGTTCGATCAGTAGTTTTCATAGTTTCATAAAGTTACACGTCATAACAATATGAGTATAACTTTATATTTCTATTATTATTATTATACTGGTAATTATTAGATAGTAAAAATTTTGCCAGACTGCAGGAGAAAATGAAAAATTTATCTATTCTTCTAAGTTTGCCTTTAATCTTACTAATTGTAGAAATTTACTACAAAAGTGTAATAAATTTTAAAAAAAGGGTTTAATCGTTTAAGCTTAAATGAAGTTTGAAAGTTATGTCAAAATTTTGTTCATTCAAATATTAAATTATTCTTATATTCTTTTCTAATTTTTTATAATGCATTTTTTTAAGTAAGCAAAATTTTCGAATCGAATATTTTAATTAAATGCCGTAATTTCTTCAGATTATTTTTTCCAATAAAATTTAGAAGTTCTCTTTTAGCTGTCGGCAGCAGACTGTCATCTAGCAACGGTAGAAATTACAATGTGCAAGATTTGGGAAAATTCTGAGCACAAACATTTTAATTATTAATAGCCAAAGTAACAAAATTTGAGAGCAAATTTGTAAAAGATTTATGAGTAGTTTGTTTATTTTTAATATCAAAATTTATTAGTCCAAAGGGGCTTTGTCCCTGAAGGACTATTGTTTTCCTTTCGGCATTTTGCGATTTTGCGTCGGAACCATTAAATGTCCTTTCACTTTTCAAACTGTTGTCACCAAATATTGCAGCCCTGTATTATATTTAAAGAAATTAAATAATGAAGAATCTGCATAAATGTATGCATGTTTCTCGCATTATGATAAAACGACGGTACCTAGAGCCATCCAATTTTGCATGACGTAATCCTACTGCGAGAATGGGCATATGGAAGCCCAAATTTGGAATCTGGAATTTGTTTTATTATCTATTTCATATTTTGTAAAACGTATATGAATTTTTGATTAACAAACTCAAGGATTCAAAGCGAGCAATGATAACATTTTACGGAAAAAACATTTTTATCTCCAGCGCGTGAGACTGTGTATCCTAAAGATATACTCAATTTAAAATTATTTTGCGATATTGCTCTTGAACTGAATTTTATGGTTTACGTGCGAGGAACATGATCTTTAAAAATAACAGACAAAACGTTAAAAAAACTCCCCTTTGAACGTAATGTAAAATCTGAAAGCTTTCAGTTTTCTTTTCAATATTTTACTGTGGTACAACCGTTGATTCAAGAATTCTTATGTTTTTAATATAAACGTAGATCTCAGCAGTTAATAAATTCATCAATTCACACTTTTTTTTGTTTTAAAATCAATTGCTTTTTTCTTTTTAATGAGGGAAAAACGTATTAAATGTGATTTAAAATGTACACTACGCAAAAGAAAAGAAAAGGGGGGCAGTTCTATATCTTCCATTCTACTGGGCCGATTGACGAAATTCAGCTTGCATTCTTCATGTCTCGAAAGCGCTACCTAGGATATGTATTAGATTTATATATAGAATTGTTCTAATATAGATATTTTGGCACAAAATTGGACATTTTCTGAAATGACATGCCACTTTTTTTTTCCCGTATTTCGATTTTACGATTCAAATTAAATCAAACTGCTAAGTTTTGTAAAAACCGCATGAGAAATTTTTAAAAAAATTAGCTCTCAGAATTTTAGCTCCGAGTGTTAATTTAATTTGGTATACATTTTTTAATATCTCTTTTTTACTTTTAAATAATTTTTATAAATATTTCAAAAAAATTTGAATTATAACCTATAAAATTTTTAACATCATCTTAAAGTAGATGTGTTTCTAGGCCCCCTTGCAAAAAATTTGAGTTTTTTTATTCAAATTTTTCTAAGATATAACTGAATTTACATATTGGCATATTTTAGAATTTGTCATATTTGTTATAAGCGATAACAACGCCAAATGTGGTTTACGTACTTTGTTAAAATGATTTGAAAGTATGAACGATAACTTTTTTTCCGCTCATCTGCAATGAAAAAAAGGAAAGGAAGATAAATTACTATAAATTAAGAAGTTCGCCAAATGAATTATTCTTGGCGCAAACTAAAAAAAATTCCCCAAGATAATTTTTTGAATTTCTCCGTAAATTTCGCGCCAAAGTTTACAAAATTTAATATTTAGGCATAATTTGAGTCGTAGAATAGAAATATGGAAAAAAATGGCATATCATTTTAGGAAAAGTCTGTTTTTGTGTCAAAATACCTATATTAGAACAGTGCAATATACGTATAAATATCCTAAGTCGCTCTTTCGACACACGAAAAACGCAATTTGAATTTTGTCAGTCGGCCAAGTAGAACGGAGATGCAGAACTGCTCCCCCCCCTTTTTTTTCGCAGTGTACATCTCATATATATGGCATAACATAAATCATTTTCGTTTCTTCCTCACCTTAAGTAATTAAGGAATTTTGTTTAAGATAATATAATTAAAAAACATGTGACTACCTTTCTTCTTCCCCTGAAGATGCACAAAAACAAGACCTAGTTTCTCGTTTCCTTTAACATAACTGCTGTTGAGTATTTCAGTATTCCACACTATAATCACAGGTGGTAATCACATTAGGAGGTAATGTCTGCACACATTTAGTTGCAGATTTAGCGTCCCGCATCCTCTTGATAATTACTGAAAGAGTTTCCTTATTTAACGAGAATGAAGAATATCAGATTCAATTTGCTTTTGTACTATTTCTAGTGCAGTTGAACAGAAAACATTTGCTGACAATTAAATTACCCTTTCTACGTCTTTTTTTTTGGCTAATTACGCCTGCGTTGGAAATTATAGTAACAGCAAAAGAAAGCAAGGCCATTAAACTGCTAAAATATAATTATTTTAAAAATTTAGCTTTTTAAATAAAGTGTTGCTGTAAGGATATAAAACTACTCAATTGCAAACAAATGCATATATTTTAATCAGTTAGCATCTTTTGTATTTAGGAAAAGAAAAGTGTAGATAAATGGCAAATATTTGAAAACAGATTTTACCCATAATAGCTGTCTGCTCAGCTTTAAAACTGAGCGATTTTATGACAATATCAAACTGCATTTTCACCTTTGTAATGATATGAATGCTCGTAAAATAGTTTAGGAAAGATCATATAAAATATAGACTTATTTGACTGACTTCTTAAAGCCATGAGGTATGATAATATAAAATGCAGTTACAGTATTGCGTGTTTTAAGGTTTTTCTGAAAGAAAATACTTTTTTTATCACTGCCATAAAGAAAATCTAACTGCACATAAAATTCTCTTTTTCTGTACATGACAAACTAACAAGAGAAAATATTATAATGGTGCTGCTAATAAACGCTTTAAAGTCATATTTTGCACAGATCTGAATTCAGAAAAAAGTTGCACTCATTTTTGCAAATCAAACTTTATTCTTTAGAGTCATTAGGTTACTTTGAAGCAGAAGGTGTAAAAAATGTACACTGCATTCGCTTGGATTCGAACCCTGAACCTCTCGAATACGCGACGAGTGTGCACGAAATTACACCACGAAGACATGCTGGAAGGAGGGAGGAATACCTTATATACTTCCTCTTTTAAAGGCAGACTGGGCATTAGACAATCCTGGTGGTAACGAGAATTATTGTCCACCACCTTTTAGTTCGCGCGTCTCTGCAGCGTCATCAAGTTTTCCTGAAGCAAACCTCTTGAATGTGCGGCGAGTATGTTACCGTTACACTACGAAGACATGCTGAAAGGTGGGACAAAATACTTTATAATTTAAAATTTGCTTGTTTTTAACTACTTTGTAAAACATTATTGCTGTAGAATTCTTAGCGTATATTAAGCACATGGAAATAGTCACTTAAGCCAGGTTCCAGTTTATTCTTTTAATATCTACTTCAAATTCTGTTCTTTTTGTCATGAATTATAGTTTAGGAAAACCTCTACTTATTTATACTTTCCTTTCTTCTCCCTACTTCCTGCCGTCAGTACACTATCATTATTTTTCTACGAAAGCAATAAATGTTAACACAGATGGGTATATCAGCTGAATAATCACCAAAGCTTTGCATCTTCACATATGTTACTTTCGTCTGAACAATCATTAAAATTTTTCTTTTCGTTACGTAAAAGTAAGTCATAAGAAATTCATTTCATAGCTACTGAAATAAGGATATTTTCTAAATGAAAAGGACGTAAAAGTGTTCTATGAATGTTTGAAAATGAAAAACATGTAAAAACAAAACATTTGGATTTTATGTCATCCAGTAGAATATAGTGAAATCACTCCTCGCGACCTTCTCCTTAAAACCATCACCTCAGAAGGTGACTCCGACCAAAACTATCGTGTATAAATTAAGTCGGCCATTAATATGCTTAATTTCGCTAATAATCAGTGATTTACTTATCAGTTTTTACATAACAGCGAAAGTACTTTCACATCACAACAAACTATTAAAACAGCAATTAATCACTTAGTGAATCATTAATTTTATCTTTTTTCAGCATGGTGTAGTTCATGATCGGGATTAACGACATTTATGAGAGCGCAATCTTATAATTCCTCAAATTCTGGGTCTAATTTTATTAACTTTTTTCAGATTTATTGACTGTGCAGCTGGCAACGTAAAAAAAACTGATATGTACACAACACAACTTCCTTGTATGGAATATTAAATTATAGGCATGTTGCATTTCCTTTAAACTTATTGGATTGAATTAAATCTATTTTGTCGATAATGCATAAATCACAATAGAATAAATGCGCTCTTTAAAATTCACTATATTTGTTTACCATAGCGCTACTCTGGCGCTGGGTTCACTTAACAGTATTACAACTCAATCATTTTATAACTCAGAAATGCACAAAAATTATGTATATCATCTGAAGAATTTATTATTAATCGTTACCACATATTCTGTTCAAATACTATGATCAGTCTAAAACGAAATAAAAGAAATTAAATAAACAAACAGTGTATAAAAGAACTTAAACAAACAAACAAGGGGAAAAAAAGGAACAGTTTTTCACAGACGATTCAGTATTTCTCATTCAATTAATTCAGTTCTCACTTCGCGACAAGGCAAAAAACTAAAAATATCAACCTTAAAAAGTACGAAGTAAATCTTTAACACTTATTTCCTCGAATAAATTCCAGAATGGATTAAGTATGATTTATTTCGCAGTAATAAAAGAAGGCGTTACCTTTGTTGTTGTGAAGCTTAGTTTCTATAGGCTGGCAACAAATCCACTATTCTCCTAAGTTTCAAATGTAAACAAATATGGCTGCCATACGAAAAATCATTAGGCTTAGCCGTACTTCAACAACTTTTACATTGTTGATGATTCTACAAATCTTGCATGCAGATTTACTAAAGGCATAAAAACCTTAACCGAAAAATAAGAATAACATAATGCAATCATTTTTTAAGCAAAAAAGGGAGAATTTACCAACATATAAGAATAAGAAAACTGAGCTCACTGAGCCGAGTAACAGAGTGGATACATATACTCATCTATTCATAGACTTTTCAGGCTGTCGATTGCAACCAAAATAGGAGGTGCACATCTACATGTTATAGCAGTCCTATACACAAAATTGCAACGTTCTGAGGCTATTCGTTTTTGAGTTATGCCAGATACATACATACGTACTTACGCATAGACGCCGCAAAAAAATCTCTTCAGAATCCATTTTAAATTAGCTTTATAATTTTTTTGTGGGAAAAGAGTCCTTTATTATGGCCTTACGCACAGATATCCCGCAAAAACATCTCTAAGTTGTATTCGATAGCGGTAAAAATGAATATTTTCGTTGAAATAAGGTACCCGAAATTTTTCGCGATTCCTTTTTACTTCGTACAAGGATGTAAAAAACAGTGTTCAAATGGCGCTAAGGCTATCCAAAAATTTTTTATGCAATTGACGCTAGTTCCACTTATATCTAAACTGGCAAGTCGTACGAGTTAGTTTTTATTTTTCTTTACCTTAATTGTAATTGCCGCAAAACATTAAGTGATTTACCATAAATTAAGATATATCAATAATCTTAGCTTTATATATCTGAGAAATTAAAAGTAATAGCATTAAATGTAGAAGTACGATTAAATACTGTCCAGCTGCTGGTTGGAGGAGGATTGCTAAGGCATTTATTTGGTAGTTTCATTGAACTAACAAGTCTATATCATCGGCTGAAAATTTAAATAAGCGGTCAGAGTTTTTGAAACCACTAAAACAACTGGAAGAGAAACATACTAATGCAAAATTTACATTTAGGCTGAAACATTTTTTGCTCCTGAAGAGAAAGAACTTCTGTTTCTGACTGCCTTCGAAATCTACAGAGTTTATTTAAAATCTACGCCAATGTAAGCTTACTTCTTAGCCTGATTTTTATAATAAACAAAATTTGTTAATGTGATGATTTTTTCCCGCGTAGATATGATCTTTTTTTCTGAATTTTAAAATATTACGCTTAGAGTATTATAAAAAGGTAACTACAGATTTTTTTGTTCTGAAGGACTATTGTTTTTGTTTTGCGATTTTGCGTCGAATCACTCTGAATGTCCGTTTCACTTTTCATAAATGTATGTATGTTTCTCACATTGGGATAAAACAACGGTACTTAGAGCCATCAAACTTTGAATGATGTAATTCTGCTACGAATATGGGCATCTGGAAGTCCAAATTTGAAATTTGGAATTTGTTTTATTATCGATTTCATATTTTGTAAAACTTTAACGAATTTTTGATTAACAAACTCAAACGATTTAAAAGCGAGCAATGGCAACACTCTACGAAAAAAAAAAATACTCTTTTTATCTAAAGTATCTGTGTATCGGAAATTATAAAGACATAGCATTTTAAAATTATTTTGCGATATTGCTGTTGATCTGAATTTTATGGTGTAAGTGCGAAGAACATGATATTTGATAAATAAAGATAACACACAAAACGTTAAAAAACGCCCCTTTGGACGTAATTTAAAGTCTGAAGCTTTCAGATTTTTTTATTATTATTATTATTTTAGTTTTTATTATTTTTTAAAGTTTTTTACCTACATTTTTGGTACCAATATTTTTAATTAATTCGCAATTTTATTAATGTAAGGACCGAAAGGTTTTTTATATGACGGTTTTTATATGATGTATTTGTAGCTTAAATTATCATTATGGTCGAGAAAGTTTAATAAGAGAAAAAGGCTACTTTGCCTTATTTTTGATGCTCTTAGTGCTAAAATAATTGTTTATAGTAATCAAAACAACCCTCTTGATTTCAGACAGTATCATGGCTTATCAATTATATCTTATTTTAAGAACTAAGATATTTTGGTTTTCAATGGGCAGCAATTTGTTTACAGTACTATAAAGAAATCATGAACAAAATCCGAACCAGGCATACACAGATATGTATAAAATACTGTAATAGTGAATAGATGTCATATGTTAAATCCTTATTTATCACTTGAAAGATTATTCTGCAATGTTGCTTTTCGACTGAGCATAAGATAAAAATAAAAAATAAAACTTATTTCCGTTAAACGTATTTAAAATACTTGTTTTACTATAATTCATACTTTTTATAATTTTTCGGACTTATTTAATAGTAAGAAATAGGGAGACATTGATTGTAAAATTGACTCTTTTTGACCATTCCTTAAATTTATAAATTAAAAGCACAACGTAATACTTTTTAAAACAAATTCAGTACACTTTAAGGTTTCAAAATATTACTTCCGTTTTATAGTCGATGCAATATTACCAAAGTTTAAGAAAATATTTGTGAACTCTTTTTAACCGGACAAAAACTCTTTTCAAATAGTATCCGAAAATTTGTATTCAAAAGCACACATACTATCAATTAATAATAACACAGACATTATAAAATATGAGACCCTTAAACTCAATACTTCGTTAACAAACTTCTTTGTTAGTAAATTCGACACCTTATCATTCAGAAGATAATTGCAAGGCAACAATCAAGTGACGTATACTTTAGAATTCGCAGAGTGGCTTTTATTAGATACTTTTCAACACGGTGCAGATAGGATGACATATACTTTAGATTTCTCAGTGAGGGGTTTACTGAATACCTTGTAGTGAACACTTACTTTGCAAAAACTATTATCAAGTTGATAATTGTTTTTTGAAGCGAAGAAGACCTTTATATTTTGTTTAAGAAGAAAGCTGCTGAATGATGTCTTTCTCAGACGTCTGGAAATTGATGTTTTTTAAGTCCCGATTTTCATGAAAATAAGAAAATTAAGACAAGCCGCAATTACTTTTCTCTTCTGCTGTTATATGCTTTTAAAATCTGCATCCTCTATTTCTGGCTTTCTTTAAAGTGTTCGATTTTTTTTAATTAATTTTTTATTTTAGTTCTGTAAAATTTCCAGGATCTTTCTGTACCATTATTCTTTTCTTGTATCAGTTTTATTGTGGGAACAAAAAGCGAAATACATCAAGCAGTATTCGGGCAATTTATGACATTTCGTTACCTAGGACTGATTTTAGCTGTCGAGGATTACTCTAAGATTTCTGAGTACGTTTACCAAGTAGGAAGCATTTCTTTTTTAAAATAATAAGTAACTAAATAAGCATTGAACTGTATATATTTTTAATACAAAGGTTTCAAATTCTTTACACAAGCTTAAGATTTTTGTTTAAATGGATAACGTTTAGATAAATATTATCTTACATAAACACATTTTCTGCTTTAACACAGTTTCTGTTGTTATTATGACATGTTTTTAAATTTAGAAAATTATTGTTCGTTATGGCTAATGTTTGTGAATGTGCCTGTGTAATGGATGACGACATTATGAAGCTTAGGAAGCTACTTTTTTATATTCACGAAGTCTATCAAACAGTCCTTAAAATAACGTTCTTCTATACTTCTCCTGTAATAGCGAAATACATACATTGATTAGTTTTCATCTTATAACATAGGAAATGCGGCTAAAATCAAATATATCCTCATCGGCACCTATTATTTAAAAATTTCAAGATTTGGAGAAAAAACAAGATAAAAAATGCTACAAATTTTGAAGAAATTTATGGATGGGCAAAAAACCGACGCTTTTGTTTTTATTAGAATAATGTTTAGTTTTTGCAATGACAAGTGCACGTAACTTGTTTATTAACTTAAGCTAATGGTCTGTGACTCAAAGTTCTGGTTTACATTTAGTGTAGGAATACTTTGTTATATATATATGATATTTCCAGTCGAGAGTCCGGATGTTGTCGTTGCGAGTGGAAAGGCTACAGAACTGAACAGACAGACTAATTTCATTTTTAAAAACTCCACTTATTTATTCAATTAAAATGACAGCTCCTTTTTCACCAGCCGAAGATCACACATTCAATAATAATTTAAATAGTAATAATAGTAAAATTAGAACTTCGGTGTCAGATATTTTTCAACAAAGGAAAGACGAAGAGGCACAACAAAGCGTTTGTGTAGCAGGCAATGGTAATGAGCAGTCTGACGAAAAATGGAGCTTAGAGCTATTTATAGTAGCGGTTATATAACAGGCAAGAGAGTACTGGTAAGTATGAAGTATGATCTTTCCCCTATTCCAGTACTGGAAAGTACTGGTCTAGGGGGAAGATCTTGAAATTGCGGAAAGTTAATTAGAGTTGCCTATTCGCGTAGAACGAAGCCATCGTATTTTTTATATTTTACATATATGTATAGATATACATATACAAAATTTTAACGTTATAAGGCTAATCGTTTTTTAGTTATGCGAGATACATGCATATGTACATACGTACAGACGTCACGAAAAAAATCCCCTTTGAATCCATTTTAAATCCATTTTACAATCCGTTTTGTAAAAATAAAATATTTATTCTGTCCGTACGTACAGACATCAACCATAAAAGTCGTCCAAATGGATTCGGGAACGACCAAAATGGATATTTCCTTTGATATATGATACTCGAAAGTTTTCGCGAATGCAACACTTGCTTTACTTCGTACGAGGAAGTAAAAAGACGTGTGTTTCCTTCAACTGTATTTAGCGCTCTTGTAAAATGCATCACAGAATGACATTTTATATAAAAAATTTTACTGTTCGAGCAAAATTAAAATAGTTTGATTTTTGATTAATGCAATTGATATTAAGAGCATAAATTTCATATGTATGTGTGATACAGCTAGTATTTTGGGATTACATTAAAACAACTGATTAATATTATTGTTATTTTTTTAGCATCCTCTGTGTAGTTAAAGCAATAGAATATGATATTTATAATAATGTTAAATGAAAATAGTTTAAGAGAAATCAGAATTCGAATTTTGATTTCTTATTAAGCTTGCAGTATGGCCAGTGTATGCTGCCAAGACTGTTGAAATTTGATATTTTTTCGAAAAACACTTATTAACTTGTTAAATCCTCAATAAGTAAACGATGGTCGTCTGCCAACTGTTCTTGAGAAGCAGAAGAAAGATAAACTGATGAGCTCGTTACTTTAGCATCCTTCTTCATCCAGAGATTAAGTATAGTGTTTCAAACATTCTTTAGGTTGAATGGGTTTCCAGTAGTATTTTAACAGGTAGTACTAAGTCGTGTTTTTTTCTTTTCATTTTCATGTCAGTCTTCTGTAACTGCAATAATATATTCAGCAGTTCATTATAAAACAGCTTTTGCGTTAAATAATGTCTTCAGGTTAGGAATTTAAACGACTTCAAACGATCGTTCGAAAACTCTGAATATTTTTTAGGTTCTTGAGGGTAAAAATGTTTGGTAGTTAAGTGTATGAGATAAATTTCCTATATAATTATATTTTCAGCTTTTATTAGGATGCAACTGTATTGTGAATCGAGGAGTACTTGTATTGAATTTAAAATTACAGTCTTTCATAAAATCAAAAAGAGGCAGATTTGTATCATGACAATGGCAACTTCTATGTTCTCATTGCTTGAAACATAAAAAGATTAATTTATCTTCCACACAACCTCACATATTCCCATTTCTCAGAATTTTCCTTTAGCAAAGTATAAGACCCTCAGTTTATTTTTCAGGTTTAATCAATCTGTTACTGCTGAATAAATTGAGCGAATAGAAGGAAATACGCATTTCTTGATAATTTACTACATTGTACTATATTGCTGACCGTCGCTACTGGCGCCACTGGTGGCCCATGGTCCTTTACTGACATTTTTCGATTTAATTTTCCTTGTACGAAGTAAAGAAAGTGTTGTAATCGCGAACAATTTCGGGTGTCAGATTTGTACGAAAATATCCATTTCGACGGCTCTCGAAACCATTTAAACGACGACGTTTTTGGGTGACATCAGTACGTATGGACAAATAAAGGTTTGTTTTTGCCAAAATGGATTGTAACATGGATTTAACATGTATTCAGAAGAGATTTTTTTCGTGATGTCTGTACGTACCTATATATGTATCTTGCATAACTCAAGAAGGAGTAGTCGTAGAAAGTTGAAAATTTGTACCTGGGATTGCTATAACATGTAGTTGCGCACCACCCTTTTTCGTTTCAATCAGCTACACCAGTTGAATATAAACATATATATATATATTCCCACTCTGTTACCTGGCCTGGTAGACTTAGTGTTTTGTTCTTATATGTTGGTAAATTGTGCATATTTTGCTTTAAAAATGATCGAATTATGTGGTTTTTATGTTCCGGTTAAGGTTTTTATGCCTTTAATTTATCTGCATACAATAGTTGTTGAATTATTAACAATTTAAAAATTTATGTCTTGAGTTAAGCCTAACGAACCGCTATTTGTTTACATTTGAAACACAGCAGAATAGTCAGTTTTTGCACCTTCAATATCCTTTTGCCGAGCGGGACCAAACGTAAACTTTCAGTTTTGTGCCCCGAAAAGTCTGCCTTTTTGCCCGCTGGCCGAGTGGGTTGTTTTTGAGTAGAAACTCTAATTTTAATTGTAAAAAAATTTTAACTGTTTTAATTGTTTATGTTTATCTGAATTTTAAAATTTTAATGAAGATGTTTTGAATTTGCATGTATGTTTGCTTTGCGGTGAAGTGAAATCAGAATAAACTGAATGAGAAACATATCTCTAATGAAATTCTAGGAAATAATTTTAAACGAAATGCAAGAAAAAATGTGAAGCCATGTGGTGTATACATCAGATCTTTTTATTTGCATAATCTATCTAAATTTACTGCATCGGCCAAATTGATAAGCGAACTCATAAGTTACCGGTGACCTAAGACCTTCCTAGTCATCTTCGGTTAAATTTTATTTTTAAAAATCTGTCTAAATGATATAATTCCAAATAAATTTAATTTATATTGTAATCAACTCATAATTTTTATGAACATTTGCAGCATTCATTTTAAATTAAGGGGAGATCTTTCAGACGCTATGTATTATATACATATTAGCGAATAAGTTACTTTCTGTTATCTTTACATTTTTAAATTTAATTTACAGTTACAGAAAACTTTTATAATATTTTACCCAATCATTTGCATAATTAGTAGGAATCTCCTCCAAGTCTCATAAAGATGCGACTGTATTACGTAGACGTGCTTGCGCAAGACCATTTTTTATTTAAATATTACCTTCTGGAATATTTATTTTATCTTTTCCCTTCGAACTGCAGGTATTAAATCAGTACGTTTGCGTGTGACAGTAGCAGAAAAGAATTACAACCTTGTTAATTTGCATCCAGCTGTGACAGCAGCGCGTGCGCAGTATGCGAAAGATTAATCACTATGTTAATGGCGCACTGACTTTAGTTTCCGATCATAGCAACTTTCCACTTCTCATGTGTTTGATGGTCTTTAAGAAATTAAGAGATTCCTAAAGCAAAATTAGCTGGAAGAACTCGTGTTACGCTTCAAAGGTAATTAATTGGTTGTTCTTTATAGAATAAAAGAACTGTTCAGGTCACGAAAAAAATGGGTTATTTTATTTTATTGGTGAGTAAGTCATGTCTCAGGAGTTTATATATATATATGAAATCACCGAAAATTTTTATCAATAAGATTTCAATAGTGTTTGTTTCAACACATATTACGTGTTATTTTCAGCTAGGGGATATATTTGAGGCATTTAATAATTAAATGCGACTAATGTTGGAGACAATAAAATAATAATAGGTTCAAAAATGTAATTTAATAATACTTTTTAGCCCAAAAGGCGTTAGCACAGAAGAGCTATTAATTTCGTTTTCGCAATTTGCGTTGAAAACTTTAAATATCCGTTTCACTTTTCAAATTGTTGCCATCAAATATTAGCTTCCTGTGTTATATTTAAAGAAATTAAATAATGAAGAATCTGCATAAATGTATGTATATTTCTCGCATTGTGGTAAAACAACGGTACCTAGAGCCATCAAATTTTGAAAACGTAATCTTCCACTGAGTACGGGCATCTGGAAGACCTAATTTGAAATTTGGAATTTAGTTTATTATCGATGTCATACTTTTTAACACTTTAACAAATTTTTGATTCAATGATTTCAAAGCGAGCAATGGGAACATTATAAGGAAAAAAAAAAAAAGCATTTTTACCTCCAGCGCGCGAGATTACGTATCGGAAATTCTAAAGATATGCTGATTTCAAAATTATTTTGCGATATTGCTACTGGATTGAATTTTATAGTTTAAGTGGGAAGAACATGATGTTTAATAAATAATGGTAACACAAAACGTTCAAAACACGCCTCTTTGGGCGTAATGTAAAATCTGAAGGGTTTCAGATTTTGTTTCTAAATTTCTTTTTTTATTCAAGTGGTGTTGTGGAGTTACCTAAACAAAGTAGTTCTTCAAAGATGTAGAATACTTAATTCGAAGGTTGCATACTATTGTTTCAACAGCAAAATTATCAAGTTATTACTTTTTCATCCTTTCGTGCACACCTTAATGCTCATTTGTTTTCTTTTATCAAGGAAAGGGCATTAAATATGTTTTGAAGAGGATAAACACTTTGTAATACGAAACAAAAAATAGATGTTTATTGTTTGAAATAAAATTTTTTTTAATGCTGATAATTCTAATAACCTTCTGTTTGTCAATGGTTTCGTATAACGTTAATAAATGATAAAAGTTTCTGCCATAACGTTATCGAAACTACGTTATTAAAATTTTTATTTATGCATTTTTATCCTCTGATAAAAGTAACAGCCCTCGTATCTGGAATTAAAAACAAGATATATTAAATTCTAATTGTTCAAGTACATTAAATTCTAATCAGAATTTTTTGTAGCCTTTTATTAAGTTATTTAAGCTTGGGTATACGTGCGCGTAGGTTAGTTTTGGAAAAAATGACGAGGAGGAAAAGTTTTTGTTAAAAAAATTTTTAATGCTTTCTTAAACTATTAAAAGTGCGTTATTTTTTTCTTAGAATGCCTTTCTGAGAATCAAACCTATATTTCAGTCGAATATTTCAGAAAGCTGATATAATTTATTATAAATATTTGAATTTTAAGTTAAAACTGAAATTCTCCATCCCCCTTAGTTTTACTTCAGTAAGCGTACAATTCAACTTACATTCTTGTTGCGCAACTACAAGATATGGTTCTTTTATCAGGTTGTTTATATATATGTATATTCCAATTAAACATGCTAGATGATGATAAAAATATGAATCTGTATTAACCCCGAGTGGTAAGAATTTTTTCGAACAAAGCAAAGTATCTAAAGATAGCTCAAGTATAGTTAAGGAATATTGCTATAAATTTGTTCAAGACGCGACTGGTTATAGCGAAGTATATTTAAAAGTTGCAAAGGTGCAGGTCAATTGTTAGCTTAAGTTAATAGCTTCCGTATTCAAAAGAAGCGATAGAATTCCAATTATACTCCCTGAATAAAAATTTTAATCTCTAAATACTCAACAGTTATCAACTAATTCGGAATAGAGCTTCTTAAAACTATTATATTTATTCTGCCTCTAAAGTGTTTCGAAATATTCAGGGGAAATTGATGTTAAGCTGTTCGAACTGTACTTTATTGAAGCTCCCGAAATATCACAAGATGTACGAGAAACTGTCAAATGTCGCTAGTTTGTAGGCGAAATGTTTTGCGTAAGTGCGATTTAGTTTAACAGGTTTTATTCCTGGCTGTGCTTAAGCCAGTAAACAAAATTCCATTGTATATTGTTATAGACATTAGAACATTCAATAAATACTAAATAAACAATAATAAAACAATTAAGCACAAAAATAATATATCAATTAAATACTTAACGATGTAAGATAAATAGTAATAGTAAACCAAAACATACAATATAAGATTGTTACTCAGCAATTAAAATTCAATAAAATATTCCAAAAATTAAGTACAAGTCACAATAAGATTAAACATAATTGGATAAAAATAATAACAAACTAAAAATAAAGGCTGTAACACACAACAGGTGAAAATCAGTATGTAACGAAACAATAAATCTAAACAAATAAAGTAGAATATTTACATAAAATTATAATAATAGCAATCTTACATACAAAAAAGTCTGAATGTATGCAAGCCATTTTTTAAAAATATTTCTAAATACCGAAATTCAGACTCAATTTAGACGTGGGGTCAAATAACGTCTAATACACTATAATTCCTAAACGGCTGAGAACTTTGGATCAGAAGCTACCTAGTTGAATATAATTAAGCTCAAAGACAAGCATATTTCACAGTAAAAAAGGTCAATGAAAGGTTTATGAAAAAAGGTCAAACAGAATTACAATCATAACGCCATCTCATAGCACAAGCCAACAGAGAGAGAGAGAAAAGCTAAAAATAGTGGTGAACTTGAAACCATTCTGTTACAAGTGAAGTAATAAACATAACTTTCCATGAAGGAGTATAACAGTGCTGCCACATCGAGAGTTAAAATTTGTATCGAAAAACAAGAAAGCAAAATGCAATAAATATTGTAGAGAAAGGGATCGTATTAATTTTGAGTTTTTCCATTGTGGCATCTTGGACTGATGTTGTTTTTGATGGAAAAATATATGCTTTTCGAAGAAAACAGGACGGATCTCTATGATTCAAGGAATAACAATATTTTAGAAAGCTATTTTTAATGAAAATTAAAAATTTTAATTTTCTTTTCGAAAAAGAGAAGCACGTAGTTGCTTTTCTGAAATTGCAAAAGCATTAGCTTCATAACCCACATCAGTCCAAAGTTGAGTTTTAATATAAATTTAATATATTCTGTACTTAGATATTTGAACATAGTCCTGAAGTCAAGAACTGTAATATCCAAGAACATAGTCCTTGGATATTTGAACATGACTTTAGCAAAATTACCCTTGCATGTAAACCGTTAGATAAGTTCGTTATAGAATTTGATATAAAAGGCTTGAAATGAAATACTGTTAAAAGCAAATATTAGGGGAAGATCATTTTTGCTTTGCCACACAAGCCTCATACGAAATTTAAACGTTTATTGTGTCTCTTTATTTTATAGTTAGTCATGCTAATAAAGAGTCCCGGTAGCGCAGTGGCTAGCGCGTCGCTCAGCCCCAGCACAGGTCCGGCTCGACCCCCAGGCTGGGCAATGTTGACTCAGCCTTTTATCCCTTGAGTGGGTTGATAAATGAGTGCGAAGTTCGCTTGGAGACCAAACACTGGAGGTCTTGCGACAAGCTGCTCACTTGTTCGGAGCATATGCTCACACACCTCGAAGCCCATAGAAAGCAGACTTCAGGGCACTGCCGGCCTTGGCTCTCTAAGGGCTGTTGCTTCGCTGAGTTTAGTTTTAGTTTTTCATACTAATAAAACAGAGTACAGTAAACAAAATAAAAAAAGTTTTCATTTTAAGAAGAAACGTATCCATAGTATTTTAAAAACTTTAAATCTCATAATTTTCATTTTTTAATTATTTTCAGTTATATTACAGTAAAATTAACACTTTTTCTAGTCCCCATGTATGATAAATGCTCTCGCAGTGTAACATAATATTGCCGCCCAGCCGGTTTACTGGTTAGTGATGTTGACTGACGAAACAAAGGGCCTGTGTTCGAATCCTTGAGAAGGCATGGATGTTTGAATGAGTATAGTGTGCGTGCGGCATCGGGGAATTAAAAATATCTGGTGAGCCGAAAGTTCTATCTAGACACTGATGGTAGGGAAGCCCCTCAGACTCATCCCTAGGGGTGTTGCTCTTGGGGCAGAAATGAACAATGTCGAACTGTCGCTTGTCTTGTGCTCAAGGCTGTTATCAGTGACAAACGTAATCTTGTACTCCTTGCCATGGTAGAATTCGTGGGCTTGTTCTGATTAGGTCAACAAAGTGAGTTTAGCCGAAATAACAACATTATATTTAAAATCACTCATATTCTGAAACAAATATAAGTATTTTTAATATAGTACCATGTGGAATTAAAAATTAAAAATTATAAAATTTTGAGCATTCAAAATGCCGAGGATATTTTTCTTCTTAAAATAAAGGCACATTTTCTTTTATTTACTCTCCTCTATCGTTATTCACTGTCTTCTATCGCCATTAGGAATTTTTTTGTAATATTTTGTGCTAATTTTAAAACAACATTCTCATTAGAAATTAAGTGATAAACATATTCCTTGAAGTATTATTTACTAGTATGTTAAACAGCTTGAAAGGTTCTTAGACAAGCACTGAATGCATGCGAAAAATATACAAACGCAAGCATATTTTGAAATAGGAACACCTAGCCGAAAAAGCCACCCGCATTTCCTAATGAGCGCAGAGGCCTTCCGCGTTTTCATTCCATTCACATGGGCATCTATCTAACTTAACCTCTATCAATTCTTTTCACCTGTGCTTACCTTAAAAGCCATGTGTACAAGACTCCTGTAGTCTCTGACACTGACCTCGTTGAAAGAACCATTGAAGCAGCTGCAGGTGTCAACGAAAGGCCTGACTTCTTTGTTTTACGCGTTCTCGGATTCATGTGACGACTATGCGAGACATATACTGTTGGTACGGTCGGAATAAACTTGCTTTGAAAACGTGAACATATATTATGTTTAATTACTTCTTAAATAATCAAATTTGCATTTTTTTATTTTTCATTCTTGTCATATCTTTAGTATGAAAAAAGGCGTTTGAGGCTACGCATTCCTATGTCAAAAGGTTTGTTTTTATATTTCCGACCTGAGTTTACTTAAGACCTTTTGAATCACCTTGTTATAGTTTGACCGTTTCAAACGCAACCCTGGCTGGCATTCTGCCAAAACACATAGACTTGCCCTAAAGGGGTGCTATTACTTGCTGCGCCGTGAAAGGTCACGTGAAAATCTTCTCTTCTCCGGAAAGAGATATGCTGGAAGGAAAGAAAGTCCCCATCCTTTCACTCTATTTTGAGAATAATTCGGTCCGAATGGCGCATGCGAGTTTTCGCTCATGGCCACGGATAAGGCGGTCGAACTATATATTTGTCACAGTAAGACGATCATAAATATGATGCACGATAAATATTAGATTCAAAAGATATGAGCCACATTCGCTGTCTGAGACAAAACATTTTGAATGTAACATTCTGAGGATTCTCAAAGGAATGTAAAATAATTCATCAGTAAAATAAATCGCTATTGGGAAGATTTTAGAAATTTTACTTATTTTTTGCAATTAATAATTGGCAAAATTAAGGTTTCCTAGACAGTACCATCCTTACATAACTAGGAATTAAAACAGAGGGCACTGAGCAAAACGCAAACTACGAATATGATAACAGTTTCACTTTTAATTTCTTCTTTATTTTGGCATGGTTATTGTCTCCGTTTTAACTTTTGAGAAAAAGCTTCAGAGATAGAGAAAGCAATATTGTACACGGAACTTAAATTTGTATCTATTTCAATTAATTATTAAAGAATGGAAATTTCAATCAACAGCAAGTATTATTTAATAATAAAGTGAGATGAGTTTGTTATCGACTGTTTTGACTGAAAGTTTTACATTACACAGGTAAACCTGTTTATCTGTTTAGCTGTACCCGTCTATACCTGTAAGTGCACACGGAGCTTTCTTAATGCATAATATCTTAAATACACACAGCTAGGTATTAAAGCATAGGAAAAAAGTCGTGAAAGACTTTCTACTCACATCTTACTTTTTTTAAACACCAGGGATGTTATTGGTCTCGATCCTTCTTTTTTAATTCCTTGTACGAAGGAAGTATTGTAATGGCGAAAAATGTTGGGTATCATATTTCACAGAAAATATCCATTTTGACCGCTGTCGAATGCAATTTAACGATGTTTTTGCGTGATATCTGAACGTAAGGACAAAAGAAAAACTCTTTTTCTTAAAAAAATTAGAAAACTGATTTAAAATGGATTCTAAACAGATTTTTTCGTGGCGTCTGTGCGTACGTACGTATGTATGCATGTATCTCGCATACCTTAAAAACGCGTAGCCTCAAAACGTTGAAATTTTATATACTATAACATGTAGATGTGTACCGCCTATTTTGGTTGCAGTCGGCCGCACTAAAAGTATATAAATTTATGTATATATATATCCACTCTGTTACTTGGCTCAGTTTTTTATTTTTATATGTTTGTAGATTGTGCACTTTTTGCTTTAAACATGATGCACTTATGTTTTTCTTATTTTCCGGTTGAGGTTTTTATGCCCTTAATAAATCTGCATGCAAGATTTGTAAAATTATCAACAATTTAAAAGTTGCTTAAGGGCGGCTAAGCCTAATCATTTTTCATATGTCAACCATATTTGTTTACATTTGAAACTTAGGAGAATAGTTGTTGCCAATCTAGACAAATTAAGCTTCTCAACAACAAAGATAACGCCTTCTTTTTATCATTGCGAATTAAATCATGCTTAATCCATTCTGGAATATTTTCGAGGAAATAAATGTTTTAGATTTATTTCGTAATTTTTAATATAGATATTTTGAGCTGTTATGTATTTTTGCCTTGTCGCGAAATGAATTAATTGAATGAGAAATACTGAATCGTCTGTGAAAAACTGTTTCTTTTTTATTTGTTTGTTTCATTTCTTTTATACATGGTTTTAAATTATCTTCAAACACGGCGTAATGACATGTCTACCTCAGCTCTTCCTTTGTAAATGATTCAGCACTCTCAAACAAAGCTTTGGTTACCTGTTTTATACTCCACAGAGTACGACGTTCAACGCCCTCTACCGGCTATACGTAATGTGCAATCAGGCTGTATTTCTAATCATTTGCATATCTCCCCGACATGTACCTTCATTGCAAGTTTCGTTACGATCCCGCAATTATTTCTTGGTGCGCTAATTTTTTTGTCCATGAGTGTATATTAAAGATCAACAGTACTTTTATAATACATATGTATATGTAATAGATTCTGTAGTAGAACGCAGGCGGTTGAATCCGTAATGAACAGCGATAATTTTGATGGCTTCGAGATGTTGAAACTCCGATCCGTAACGAATAAGAAATTTGGCAGTCCAGGTAGATTTAATTCAACTTTTATTTCAGCAAACATATTGCGGCCACAAACAAATGAGCACACTATTTATGCCGATTTCAAAATGTTTACATTTTTCATAAATTTACAGTAAGAAAGAAAGAGCAGATAGACTGCAGTCCAGCTAGACCAAAGCGTAGAAAGCAAGTGCTTTATATTCAGGGTGAAATCTTAATTCAGACTGAGTTAGCTTTGTTTCTCAATGCATTTTGATTGGATAATGAGTACTGCTATAAAATTACTATTGACTGTTTTAGTTCCATTTACATCATAAGAATTATGTAAGAGTCATGTGACATGGATTAATCTCGAAATGAGATTACTACTTTTAGAATAGAGAAGGGAAATTAATTTTACGCTGCTAATTTAATCTTTTACATGCTCTTTATTTTTCTTACATATCCCCTTTTTCTTACATATATATATATATATATATTTATGCAATAAGTGCAATATAAAAAAATAAAACGCAAGAAAAATACGAAGAACGCAAAAGTACAAGTGAAGCAAGAAGAAGGTTGCATATTTTTGAACATGAGGATTTCAAAATTAAATGAAGCATTTTTATACCAAATATTAAAATCATTGCATCAGGAAATCAAGCGCAGCGATCACTTTATCTAAAATAAGATTTTCATGCAATGAGAATCTGTGATTTTGTTTCTGTAAACTTGCAAATTATTCGTAAAATTAAAATTACAATAATAAAAAATAATTAAATATAAATCTAATAAAGTCTTTTTTCCCCAAAAACTTTTGTCCACATTCTTAATCTAATTGGCACTTTAAATTATTTATGTGTAATTATTTGTATTATGATTATTTTGTGTACTGTATATTGCAGAGAAAAATGTAAGGTGGTTCATGGTGAAAATCATTCCCTTGAAAAGGATCGATGCAAAAGAAAAGCTGGGAATCTTTGGTCCAGACTAAAAGAAATACAGAAACTGCTCAATTGATGAAATAATTTTTGTTTTGTTTTAGAAAGGAAATTTTTCATTACCCTACAACAATACTTCAATCCTTAAAGAAACGATGCCTTGGAAAATTTATAAAAAATCTTATTAGTATAATACAATGTTCAGGAAATCTAAAAATTTTAAATAATAAAGAACATTTTCGAAATAAATTAGCAGTTGTATGTTCGCGTTATAGTCTGTGGCAAAAATTATTCTCGTGTTCGTGAATTACTCTATTCTAAATTGTATTAGTGCTTCGGTTATAAAACACTTACTATTTCTAGAACCAATTAAATGATTAATTTTTTTCTATTGATTTTATCCTTTTCATTTAATATGCTGAATACATGTTCAAAAAAGTAATCCTAATAGGAAAGTCGAAGAAAAATGCATAAAGAGAAATTATTCTGGTGCATCTGTTAACTTATTGCTGCTTTTTATTATTGCCGAGCTTATTTTTTTTAGTTTTTTAAGCTGTAGCTTATGACATTCTATAGTTTTATTCTGGTTTACAAGCTGCTTCAATTTGCTCGCAGAATTTTTTACCGTGAGTAAGAAAAATTTAAGGCTGATTTACTCTTTGCTAGTTTTCTTCACACAGTAAAATAGTTAGCAAAGGTGACTGTTGCCTTCTGTCTCGGATTTTGGATAATATCATGTCTGAATATATAGCCAAGATTCTGCTTATACGTTGCGCTTAAAATGAGGATGCCCCTTAAAAACAGTTTATCTGGAAGTCGTCTAGAGAGGCTAACGGCAGGAGAAAAAGGATCCCATACTTTCTTCAAAGTACTGTGGATTAAAACTGGGATGGAACTGGGCATAAACGTTATTCTAACTCTGTTCATAGAGCGTTCAATCAATTGCAGACCTAGTGTTCATATGAATTATATTGGCTCGGTTTTAATAAGAGATTAATAAGTCATACAAATCTTATTAAATCATATAAAACTAATATGCAGCTGTATAAACGTCTGCTTTGATTAGCAAGCATTTTAGTGAAGAGTGTTTCGTTGCTAATTCCATAAATTATCTTGAGTTTATTTTGCAAGCCTTGAAAAAGAAAACTTTCCTCATCTCATTTCCCAGCTCCTATTTACTTAAATTTTATTTATATGAAAGCAATAAATATGTTTTTACTTCCTTGTACGAAGTTAAGGAAGTACTGTAATCGCGAAAAATTTAGGGTATCATACACAGTCCAGTCACATTAATGTGACCATCTGTCAAAAGCCAGAATAACCACCTTTCGCAGAGCGGACTGCTGCGAGACGTGCAGGAAGAGAGTCACATAGGTCCCTGAAGGTGTTCTCTGGGATGTTGAGCCATGCCGACTCTAATGCCGTGGCCAGCTGCGCTAGATTACGCGGTTGAGGATCCATGGCGCGAACAACTCGATCGAGATGGTCCCACAGATGCTCGATTGGGTTTAAGTCAGGTGAGTTTGCTGGCCAGGGGAGGACGGTAAACTCATCCTGGTGCTCTTCGAACCACGAACGTACACTGGCAGCTGTATGGCACCTCGCATTGTCCTGCTGGAAGACGCCATCATCCTGAGGAAAAACAATGCGCATGTAGGGGTGAACATGGTCCGCAAGGACAGATGCGTACTTGTATTGATCCATTGTGCCTTCCACAATGATCAGTGAACCTAGAGAATGCCAGGAAAACATTCCCCAGACCATAATGCTCCCGCCTCCAGCTTGGACCGTTCCGGCAATGGTTGCAGGGTGGTTCCTTTCAGAGGTTTCACGCCTTATACGCCAACGTCCATCTGTCCGATGGAGCATAAAACGCGATTCATCCGAAAACGCAACCTGTCGCCACTCAGTGGACGTCCAGCTGCTGTACTGGCGTGCAAATTCTAGCCTTCGCCGTCGATGAACAGCAGTCAGCATAGGTGCACGAACCAGGCGTCTGCTTCGGAGGCCCAGACGCAGCAATGTTCGCTGAATAGTACTTTGGGAGACACTTTTGGTAGCCCCTTGGTTCATTTTGGTGGTCAGTTGCTCAACGGTAGCCCGTCTATCTGCCCGAACGCATCTCCGCAACCGTCGTTCGCCTCTGTCATCTATGGCCCGTGGTGCACCACATTTGCCACGTCGCTGATTTTGGACAGTCCCATTTTGCCATGCACGGTACACTTTTACCACGGCGGCACGCGAACAGTTCACAAACTCAGCCGTTTCGGAAATGCTTCCACCCTTGGCCCGAAAGCCAATGATCATGCCCTTTTGGAAGTCGGATAAATCGCTTCGTTTCTGCATTACGCCAACGATTGAAATGTTTTCCGAAGCCCTCACACACCCTTTATATACGCTCAACTGCACTGTGCTGCCACCTGCCTTCTGTGATTGGTTATTTAACTCTGACATGGAAAGTAAGTGGTGGTCACATTAATGTGACTGGACTGTGTATTTCAACCGCACTCGAAACCATTTGAACTATGTTTCTGGGTGACATCTGTACGTACGGCCAGAATAAAGGATTCTTTTCCCCCAAACGAATTATAAAATCGATTCAAAATGGATTCAGAACATATTTTTTTATAGCGTCTGTACGTACTTACCTACGCAGTATGTATCTTCCATAACTCAAGAACCGGTAGCCGTATAAAGTTGAAATTTTATATGTGGGACTACTATTACATATAGTTATGCAGCTCCCTTTTTTGTTGCAATCGGTCGCAGCAAAAGTATATATATATATATATCTATACCAGTAATTAAAAGTAAATTAATAAGCCCAAGACTATATATATATATATATATACTTTATATATATATATATATATATACATATATACTATATATACCGTATATATATTTATATATATATACATATATACCGACTCTGTTACTTGGCTAGGTGATCTGAGTTTTTTTTCCTTATTATGTTGGTAAATTGTGCGTTTTTTGCTTTAAAGTGATTGAATTGTGTGGTTTTATGTTCCGGTTAAGGTTTTTATGTCTTTTCTTAATCTTCATGCAATAGTTTCAGAATTATTAACAATTTAAAAATGGTGAATTTAGGCTAAGGAATCGCCATTTGTTTACGTTTGAAACTCAGTAGAATAGTGAATTAAGTCAGTTTCTACACCTTCAGTGTCTTTTTGCCGAGTAGGACCGAAAGTAAACTTTCAGTTTTGTGCACCGAAAAATCTGCCTTCTTGACCGCTGGCCGAATAGCTTGTTTTTGTGTAGAAACTGTAATTTTAATTGTAAAAACTGTGTTTTTGACTGTTTTAACTGTATTTGATGTTTTATGTTTTTCTGTGTTTTAGAATTTTTAATGAAGATGCTATGAGCTTTGACGTATTTTTGCTTTGCCGCGATGTAAGGACTGTATTAATTGAATGGGAAATTTATCTCTAATGAAATTCAGGAAAATGAGAAGTTTAAATGAAATACAGCAAAAAAATGTGTATTACTAGGCCATACAAGGAAGTCATGTAGTGTCCACATCAGATTTTTTGTTAATAACCTGGACGTAAACAGATTATTAACGAAACGGAAATTTTTTTGTTAAACCGCCTGCTTTGTATTATTTTATAAACCAAAATTCTGGTACGATAAATTTCAAATTTATGATATTACTTATTTATTATGTTTAAAGTTCTGAGTTTTGAGTGTGATTAACTCATTACGTGATATCTGAAGCCAGCTCAGTATAAGTAAATAAGATAGTGTGTCAAACTAGACTTCGCATGATTTTTAAATATTTCATCTTTTCTTGAATTTTCTCCTTTTGGTTCCTTCTATTCTTAAATAGTTTGCAACGCTTATTTAAATTTATTTTTAAACTTTATTTCTAAGCATATTTTACATGCTCATTGGTATGAATGGAAAATACGGGACATCCTTTCTTAAAAAGTGAACATATAAGGTAGTTCTTCCGCCTTCTTGGCATGCCTTCGTGGTGTAGTGATCAGCACACTTTACGCGTGTTCGAGAGGTTCGTGATTCAAGTCCCGGCAAAGGCATTTCTCATTTTTCACGACTCCTGCTTCATAAATAATGTCTTTACACTGGCGCCCGAACTAAAAGGTGGTGAATGATGATTCATCAAGACCAATATTTTTCTATTGGGTCCCCTAAACTTCAGTCGCCCTTTAAAAAGGGCGTATATAAGGCATTTCTCCTGCCTTCTTGGCATGACTCCAGGGTATAGTGGTCAGCACGCTCAACGCGTATTCGAGATTTCGTGGTTAGAGTCCCGGCGAGGGCATTGCTCATTTTTCAAATCTCTTGTTTCAAAACAAACCTAATACCTCTACAAACACTTCATCTTTTATTCAAAATATATATATTTTTTAAATTTGCTTCTTTTTGAGTTTCAAATTAAAGCAGTTTTGAATATTAATTAAACATTATGAAAGATTTACAATGATAATGCAGACGTGTGATTTAATTCTGCCGTTTACACTATCGTATATCTTCTATGCGAAACAATTGCGCTTCATTACTTTGAAAATCTCAGGATGATCATTTAAATTATATCATGACCTTCAACTATACAATCTCATCAGCTCTGATTTCTAATCTAATCAGTTCCCAAATGCAAATTCTAAATAAACCTAATCAACTTTACCTTGGAAGTTTTCTATTAATCTTTCTGATAATTCCTAATACATTACTAATTTACCTTATCTTTCTTATATTGCATACTTTTACCATTAAGTTTTGTGTTTCAGTTTTTTTATAAAGAGAATTTTCCTAATTTTATCAAATCAAAACCTTTTTATCTCGGTATACCTTCAGAATTTTGATCGAAGCTTAAATACTTTAAGAATTTTGATCTTACGTTAAAAGAATTTGAAGTTTGTTGAAACTCCGTTCTTTTGATGTGTTTGGATTTATTTCAAATAAGAGGTATCTATATAATTAGATCTCTTGAGTAATAAAATCAACTTCGGAAAACAAAGGAATATTCCCCCATGAGTTAAATAATAATTTATAATACGAATTATTATATAAAAAAGTAATAAAGTTAGTTACGAAAGAAGCATTGTAATCCTTGCAAATCCTCTTCGTTTAAGTTAATTTAAAGCTTATCTTAGAAAGTATAATCAGCTGTTAAAACTACTAAGACAAGATATGTTGCATTAAAAAATTCCGGATACTTTTGCCCACTTAATTTAGGAAAGAAAGTACTTTATCAGTCTGAAATAAAGAAATTTAGGAGCTTGTAAAAGACCATTCATCTCTTTTTTAAGCGCAAAGAGGCGTTAGCTCAGAAGACCTATTAGTCTCAAAACGGCATTATCCAACAAATCACTAAAGCGTTCAATCACTTTTCAAACTGTTCCCACTAAATATTATCGCCTTGTATTACATTTAAAAAATTGAATGATGAAGAATCTGCATGAATGTATGTACGCTTCTCGTATTGCGAAAAAAAAAAAAAAAAGAAAAGAAAAAAGAAAAAACGGTATCCAGAGTCATCATTTTCTGAATAACGTAGTCCTCCACCCGAAAATGGGCATCTGAAACATGGCATTTTGACTTTCGAATTTGTTTTATTGCCTGTTTTATATTTTGTAAAATTTGAACGAATTTTTGATTAACAACCTCAATGGTTTCAAAACGACCAATGGCAACACTGTACGGGGGAAAAATCATTCGTATCTCCAGCGCGCGAGACTGTGTATCAGAAATACTAAAGATGTGCTGTTTTTAAATACTTTAGCCCATAGGAACATTAGCCGAAATGCTTTCGAAACGTGTATATTTGTGTAAATAAAAAAAAAGATTTCTTTGGACGTAATATGAAATCTAAAAGCTTTCCGATTTTCTACATACACACACACACACACACACACACATAGAGAGAGAGAGACGATAAACAAGATTTTATACTTTTATATGCCGGTAGTAGAATTTTTACGTGTTTATGTTTTTATGGAATGATGAATACTTCTTTTGGTTTCACGTATGTTGCCACAAAAGCAAAACAAAATAATAATACATATACAGTAACGAATATCTGGGCGAGGACAGCGCCATCTAGAGAGAATGATAAAATAAGACATAAAAATATTTTAAAACTTAACACCTGCTATATAATCTACGAATATTTCAGACATCACCAAGGGTATCAGTATTCTTTCATAATTTGTTTTCTGAAGATGTTTTCTAATGAATAGCTCCCCACTAGTGGCCGAGTGTTGAAAACCACTGAATACTTGGCGTTCGACTTGGATTGGATCCAAGGCAAACGTGCTGGCTGCATGGTTAGTTTTTGTGGTTTTCTAAATGTGTAACATGAATACAAGCCACTTTTCATTAGAATGTCTTCCACGAAAGCATCCCTCTCCTTAGATAGATAGTTGTCCTGTGCTTTGCTATATTCAATTAACTTAACCTAAACATGTAGCACGGAATAAGAGTTATTGATTATGTTATATGCTCTATTTTTTTTTTTTTTAAGTTTTAAAATACTTTACACTTTTATGTTCAGAATGTTTGAGAAAAGTACTTATACAGTAATTCTATTTGAAATATATATACAGAATTTAATTACTTTCTAAGCTACATTCAATTTACTTGTACTTATATATATTTGTATAATTATTCATGAAATATTCAGTGCATTATTTAGCATCTTGCAACAGACCTTACATATTCTATTCCGAGATATGAAATAGAAATGAATTTCCATTGCTTTTATAAATAGCACTCGGTTCAAATCAAATTTATTCGTCTAATTTTTTTTGTTCCTCCTACAATGTATGCGTTTTTTTTTCAAATATTCTCAGAAAATCTGAATCTAGTTCACTATTCACCTACACTATATTTGATTCTCATAACGTCATTTTTTATACGTTCAGAAAACTTAGATATGACGTATGGAACATGTTTCCATTTTCCGGTCTCTAGTTTAAATTCTTTCATAAGATATTTGTTATTCCTTCTTTTGCTATGCGTATCTGTTATCATTTCCAAATTCAGTCGTCTTCGAGACAGTTTGTATTTTTATCGTTCTGCAACTGTCGTAATTTTTTGCTTTCTACGGTAATAAAAATTTTCTTTCTTGTGCATGTTTTACACGAACTCTATCAAAACAAATTCCGTCTACCATTTCTGTATCATATGATCTACCGAATTTTGCTATGCAGTTTAAATTACCATGATTATAAGTAAAAAGAAAATCATGCAAAATTATAAATTCATAAACCAACAATTTTAAGACATCGAAGGCCTTCTTTCATTTAACGAGTTAGTCTATATTCAAGGGTGACCCTTGGATTATCGCCAAGTTGTTGTTTCATTTATGGTAACCCGAGTAGTTTAATGTTATGGAAACCCTATTATGACGGAATTGGTTGCGTGATTGCGGTGACTTTGAGTGATGGGAAAAGATTCGTAAGAGCTTGTTTGTGTGTTGGATGTCAGTTAGTGAATACGTTGCGGACAGTGTGCTTTGCATCGTAAAATTGCGGCCGGTAGTAAACTAGGTGTTTCGTGGTATAGAATGAGAGAGCGGAAGATTTTTTTTTGAAGTGTTTGAGGACAGAAGAAAAGAAACTTTGTTGGATGTAATTCAACGGAATTATGAAAGTCCTGTTTGTAAGAAGGAAATGCGCATGGTCGAATGTAAAGATCGTTCAGATGGTAATAAAAAGGGTTCAAGATTAAAAACTCTTCTTTCATCACAAAGAAAGATTGCCACATTATATTTATTTATTAAAACAGCAGAACTTGCATCGAAGGTTCAGTATACCTCGGTTCACATCTCAAACTCCTCTACTCACACATTAACATAAAACAGAAGAAGCGCCCTCTCTCGGCATTACAGTTAATGTTATGGGGAATTTATCAACACTCCCCACCTGATAATTTTTACAAAATTATCACTATATCAGCATACAAAAAATATATAACAAATGTAAGAAAACTACTTACATATCAATATCAGATACATTACCTGATGCAAACATAAGCAAAAAAAAAAAAGAAAGCTATAAAATCAACAAACAATTAATAGCATAAAAATTCAAAAGTTACTCAAAAGGTAAATATTAACTTGAATTATAAACAGTAAATTATTAGAATTAACTCAAGTGATTAACTAAAAATTATTTAGATAAACACAGACTATAAATGTTAAATAAAAGTTGATAGTTCAGTTCATTTTCAGTCTGATAGTTCAAGAGGGTATATTAACTGCACAGGTCTCTTAAAGTCCCCTCTTTTAGTTTTCACCATACATGATCTAACAAGACCATCACGTCCTTTAAACACTTGAATTATTCGACCTAAATTCCACAAGAACTTAGATTTTGTTGTTCCCTCAAGTAAAACTATATCACCAACGTTAAGATTCTTCTTACTTTCAGGAGTATCGAAGAAATGAGCATTTCGTAAATTGAGAAGGTATTGATTTTTCCATTTTTTCCAGATATGTTTTAGAAGTGTTGTTTGATATTGTTTTCGTTTCAGTAGACCTTCTCTAGTTGGAGAAGTATTCAGGATTTCAGCAAAATTACATGGATATTCAATTGTATGTCCGATCAACAGAAAATCAGCCGGTGTAAGCGGTTCAGGTTCATGCAAGTCATTATAAACATATGTCAAAGGTCGTCTGTTCACAATATTTTCAACCTCGGTCAACACAGTCATAAATTCTTCAAAATTTAGTTGAGCTCTGCCTAAAATCTTTTTCAGAGGTTCCTTAATGCTCTTCATAAGACTCTCGTAGAAGCCTCCCCACCATGGGGCAAGTTCAACGATAAATTTCCAGGTAAAGCCTTCATTTGCTAGAAAATTTTGAAAGTCTTGTCCTTTAATTATACTGTAAAAATATTGCAAATCTTTAGCAGCATACCTAAAGGTTTTCGCATTATCCGAATAAAAGGTACGACAGTTGCCTCTTCTTGAAATGAAACGTCGGAGGGCCAAAATGAATTTGTTTGCAGACATGTTGGAAACAAGTTCCAGATGTAATGCCCGTGTAACGGCGCACGTGAACAATACGATGTACGACTTCTGACTCCCATTTCCAGATGTAATGTAAACAGGACCCGTGAAATCCACACCGGTAACGTAAAAAGGTGGTGTTTCTGTAATCCTCTCTTTGGGTAATTGAGCTGTCATTTGTTTCGCTGGTTTTGCTGCATATTTTCGACATATCAGACAGCTTCCTATGACTTTCTTCACTAATTGGCGGCCTTTAGGAATCCAAAACTTCTGTCGCATTTTTGTTAAAGTTGTAGCCACCCCTGCATGTAGAACGTTGTTATGTTCTCTTTTTACAATTAATTCAGTAAATCTGGAGTCTTTAGGAAGAAGAACTGGATGTTTTTCGTCGACTGTATACTCAGTACCTTCTAGTCTTCCTTTAATTCGAAGAATTTGGTTTTTATCAAGAAATGGTGCCAAGCTGAATATACTAGAGCTCGGAGAAATTGATTTGCCAGATTGAAGTGCCTTAATTTCAGGTGTGAAGAAATCCATCTGAGCTTTGCGAACACAAAATACTTCAGCATCCTGAATTTCAGAAGCACTTAATGGTCCACTATTAGCTGATAGTTTTCTTGCTTTAGCAACAAAACGTTTGATCCATGCCACAATTCTCAGAAATTTCAACACGCTACTAAATTTTCTTATGTCTAATAGTTGTTCATCTTTTTTCACAATAACGTCACAAACAAATATCTTAGTACGGCGTTCTAATTGTTCATCGTTCTCTATGTCAAAATTCTGTTGAATTGGCCAATTAGTACACTGATTTTGTAACCATTCTGGACCATACCACCAAAGTGAACAATTCTTCAGATAATTCACGCTCAAACCTCTGGTTAATAAGTCTGCGGGATTTTCTTTACCGCTACAGTGTTTCCAATTAGTGGGATTCGTCAAGGTTTGAATTTCTGCAACTCTATTGGAGACAAAGGGTTTCCAGTTCCTAGAAGATCCTTTGATCCAATGTAATACGATCTGTGAGTCTGTCCAGAAATATACATGTTGACAAATATGATTAAATAATTTAGTTAGATATTTTGCAATTCTTGCTGCAGTAACTGCTCCCATCAATTCTAACCGGGGTAGTGTTAAGCTTTTAAGAGGAGCTACTCGAGTTTTCGATAAGATGAAACTTGTTTTAATTTCACCAAACTTATTTATGTATCTAAAATATGCTACACTTCCATATGCATTATTACTTGCGTCACAAAATATATGTAAAGAAATGTCACTATTTAGCCTATTAACATTCTGAAAATATTTTCTGTCAATCGACATCCCTTGTAAATGAGTTATTTCTGCGAGCCATTTTTGAAATTCAGTTTCAATATCTTTTGGAAGTTGCTCATCCCAATCAAGACCTTTTACCCAAATTTGTTGCAGCAGGATTTTAATTCTAATCACAAACGGAGATATAAATCCAGTAGGATCATAGATTTTAGCTGCAACTTGTAACACTGTTCTTTTAGTATATGACACACAGCTAATTAAAGATGATTCTAAAGACTTTAAATCTAGTCTAATAGAATCGTTTTCTGTATCCCAATTAAGACCTAAAATTTTAGCTTGTGTAGCGGAATCATTCATGGATAAACCATTTTTTAACCACATGTCCTTTAACTTCTTAGAATTTGTATTAAATTTACGTAAATTCATACTCGCGTACTTTAAAATAGTTACTGCATCCGATGACAGCTGATACGCCCTTTCTACTGTATTTGCTCCATAATACAAATCATCAACATATAAAGATGAATTGAGCATTTCATAACTTTCGGGTTTTTTAGTGATGTATTTTTTAATATGGTGTTTTATTGTAGCTGCTAGAATGAATGGACTGGTAGTAATCCCAAATGGTAAACGTGTCATGTTCATAATTTTGAACGATTTCCAATTATCATTTTGAAACCAAAAGAATTTTAAGTATTTACGATCTTCCTCGGCAATACTTATCATGAGGAATGCCTTTTCTATGTCAGCGGAAAAAGCGATATTGTGTTCTCGAAATTTAAGAATAACATCTAATATGTTAGGATTTAAATTAGGTCCAGCTTCTAACAAATCATTTAAGGATTTAGAATTTTCTCCTTTACTTGATGCATCGAAAACAATTCTAACGCGAGAAGTTTCTTTATCTGGTCTTATCACTGCTCTATGGGGCATGTAATAACCTGATTCGAGATCTTTATTCTCATATACTTCAACAATTCCATTTTGTAGCTGTTCTTCAATTATTTTTGTGTATTCTTCACGCACTTCTATATCTTTATCCAATTTAGCTTTTAAAATCTCAAAACGCCTTTTCGCAATTTGAAAATTATTATTTAATTCATCAGGGTTAGATTTCCAAAGCAATTTAGTTTGATATCTACCGTTATTAAAGGATAAAGAATTTTCAAATTGATCAATTATTTGTTTATCTTTCATAGACAATTCTTCACTTTCTGTCAAAATACCAATAGAATCCAATTCCCAAAATGTTCTGATGTCATTATTTATTACCGCGTTCTTCATAACGGCAATATTTTGTGAACAAGCTTCCTCTTTTCTAAATTCTGAACCAGTAATTACCCATCCAAAGACAGTTTTTATTGCGCCTATATGCTTGCTAATTGCGATTTTTTCGTCTAAAATAAATTCCCAGATGTAATCTGATCCTATAAGGATTTGAACATCCAAATATTTATTTCCGTAGCATGAGTCAGCTAGCTCCAAATGACGATTAGTCATAAATTCTGATATTTGTTTATTCGGAGGGGAAATTATGGCGCCAGAGATGCATGGTATGACAAGTGTTTCGATCTTGAATGTGTGGGCGTTATTCCTCGCTTTAATTTCGAATTCTACAACTGGATACTTTTTCTGTGTTGCTTGTTGCATTCCAAAGGAATAAACAGAAAGTAGCTCATAGCGAATAGGTTTTAGTTTAAGAATATTCGCTAAATTTTCATTTACGAAAGATTTTTGGGATCCATTATCCAAAAGAATCCTGGCAATTTTAGAGTTAAACTCTGATTTCGCAACAACTGTGCATGTTTGTAAATAAACATTTTTTGAACATGTCATGCTAGCATTACACTGTGAAACTGAACTGACAATTTCAGAATTAGAATTATTTGACATTTGAATATTCTCAGCATTACAATTTAAGTTCAGTGATTCTTTACATTTATCTTCAGGCTTATTCGTTTGATTAATTTTTGCAGAATTATTATTTCGGTTATTACCCAAACAAATGGAACTATGATGACTTCCACTTTTACATTTGAAACAAGAAAGTTTGTTAGAATAACAGTTTTTACTAATATGATACATTCTGAAACATTTAAAACAGCGTTTAGTATTCTTTAAAATTTCTAATTTATTTTGTGGTGACATTTTACATTTAAACGAATCGTGTGGCGCAGAACAGAATATGCATATAGTGTGTGCGGTACTAAATGACATCGCCGAAGGTGTGTTCTGAATCTTCACGAAAGTGTTTCGGTTTTGTAACTTTGCATTTGTATCACTAATTCTTCCTGATGGGGTTTGGAATTTTGTTTCGTATTCATTTGAATGCTTGTTCTTTATTAGAAATAATGTTCTTTCCCTACTTTCAACTTCCGTTTTTAGAATATTAATTATTCTCGAAACCTTCCAATCTTCATCTGATTCGCATTTTTTAGTAATATCTAGAACAATATCTTGCGGTAGTAATTTAATCAGTATATTACACAATAGAGATCCATAAGTTTCTGAATTTACCCCTAATGCTTCTAAATTACGAACTTCTGTTTGACAAGTATCTAACAGTTCTCTAAGCAAAGAGACATCTGATGATTTCCTAACAGGTGTTAGATTCAGCAACTTAGTTAAATGAGAATTAATAACTAAAGTTCTTTTCCCAAATCTTTCCTTTAAAGTTACTATAGCTGCGTCATAATTGTTGTTTGTCAGCGTAATACCTTTAATTGCATTCGCGGCTATTCCAGTTAAGTATGAATGTAAATAATTAAATTTATCAACGTTAGATAAATCTTCATTTTTGTGTATCAAAGATTCGAACTGGTCCCAGAATCTTTGCCAATCGGCAGGATCACCATCAAATCTTCTTATTGATAATGAAGGTAATTTAACAAATTGTTTTTCTAATTTTAACAAACTAACAGGTTGTTGATGTGTTCTTTGTATAACTGGTTTGCATTTATTAATAGCAACTTTCAACTTACATGTACAATTAATCAATTTTTCATGATACTCATCACATTTAATAATTTCGGTTTCAATTTCTTTAACATCTGTAATTTGACTTTGGATTTCAGAATCAATTTCTTTTAGTTGTTTAGACTTCAAATTTAGTTGTTCTGAAAGTTCTTCCAACTCTTCTTCTTCTATTTCATTTTCTAATATTTTACTTTCGATTTTAGAAATTAATCTTGTTGTAAGAGATCTTAATGCAGTTCGTTTAGCCTTTGCTATTTCCATTTTGAAATCAATTTCTATTCTTTCAAATTAACTTGATATTCTTTAACTAAGTTTCTCTTTCGATTTTAGAACGTTAAGAAGAGGAGTTAGAAGTAATTTGCAATATAAGATTCATATTTAACAATAAAGAATAGTGAAGCTTACCTTGTTGCAGATTAAGATTTAATAATCTTACCCAAATTCACATCCAATTGTAGAGTATCCCGTTTTCCCGGCCGATGCACCATAATAAAAAGGGTTCAAGATTAAAAACTCCTCTTTCATCACAAAGAAAGATTGCCACATTATATTTATTTATTAAAACAGCAGAACTTGCATCGAAGGTTCAGTATACCTCGGTTCACATCTCAAACTCCTCTACTCACACATTAACATAAAACAGAAGAAGCGCCTTCTCTCGGCATTACAGTTAATGTTATGGGGAATTTATCAACAGATGGCTTTGAAGCAAGAAAGGTTCAAATGCTCACCATATACAGCGTACCGTTAGAAACGAAACATAGTCTGAGGAAAGTTTTTGGATGCTGTCAAGGAATTGTGTTCCACAGATTGAAGACACAGAAATTTTTAAATAAAGTAAGTGGATATTTCCTGTATGTAGTGTTTAGGTGCTATAATATGAATTTCCTTATCTATGTTATTTCATTTTTTGATTTAAAATGTAGTTTATTGAGATTATATATTTTTTGTTTGGCTCTAGTGTAGAATTGGGTGCTCCTTTGATTTTTTAAGTGAAACTAGATCGACGTGTACATGGACAAAGTCAAGGGAGTACGCAATGCGATTTTTTGGTGCAAAAATCTCCGCTACACAAAGCCAAAATAACAAGTCAAAGAATTGCACAAACTGGGTGTCCGTGTACCGCCAAATTTTGCCCAGGGGTACCCGTAAACATATTTTTACCATTTAATGATAAAATCTTACCTATTATAAAAGCAATTCAAAAATATAGCAGCAGTTATTATTAATCAGCCATGCATAGAATGTTCAATTTATTTATGATTTTATAAGCAGGCGACGCTCATTAGCGTAACAAATAAATTATATAAAACTTCATTTAATGTACGCTTTTCTGTAACATTTTACAGCATGTTTTCTGTTTTTCTACAGTTATCATTTGTGTGATAAATATTAAATTCTAGTTTTATAACCGGTATATCACGCAGTTTCTATAACACTATGCTATATCGACTCTAAAATCGAACACTGTTATCATCATTGAAAATATAATGAAATGTACTTTGCAGTAATCTACAAATTACAGTCTTCTACACATACATTTCCTTTTTCTTTATTTTATTTACACAGTAATATATTTAATATTTTGATATTTCACTGTTCATGTAATTTTACATTTTAAAAATGAAAAGCACAAAAAACATTGGAGCCTTTAAAATTGGAATTCTTTTTGAGTTTTAATTTTATTTAATAGTAAAAATATATTTTTATAAGTTGATGAATATGTATATTATTTTTACTTAAAAAAGAAAAGCGAAATGTTTATAACATTCTTATAATTTTTATGGAAATATGGAATAGAGTAATAATATTAAAATATTTGTTAAAACTTTAAACATTTTTACATTTATTTTTATATGAATTGAATGCCATTTCGAAAAACTGCAGATGGCAATAAATTGCACAAGCATATCTACTGTGCCTCTTCGTAAATATTCAGTTAACCTAAAAGCCCGAAGGACACGGATCAAACTACTTGCGCAAACTTTCTACAAAAGTAGACAGTAATTTTGCTTTAATTATTCCTCTTATTCTTAGGTCAAGTTTGGAAGAATGCATTTCGATTTTAGCTTAGTTTTTCAAAGCTAAACAAAAGTAACAAAAGACAGATACGGCATACTATACTTTATGAATTCCATTAAATAATTATTAATAGGAATATTTATGCAGTACATGGAAATCGGACAATAAACCTAAACCGGTGTCAACAGTGGATGCAGAAATTCAGAATCGAGTATTACAGCTTAGAAGAAGAGTCTCTTCCTGGAAGGCCCATGTCTGGAACTAGAGACGTCTTGAAGTCCATTCCTAGAGCTCCTATTAATACAGGAGGAAGGAGAGGAATTCTACATTAAAAAGTATCTTCATTTTGAAAAAATAAAAGAAGCATAAAAAACTCGCATCATTTATGGGAAGGCCCAATAATTTCATTCTGCTACTTTTCTCAAATATTGCACCTTTTCTGCAAATCGGAATTCTGTACAGCCGCATGGAGCTATTTTACAACTAGCTTTACTCGCTTCTTTTGTCTTGCATGACATTCTAGGAATCCTCGTAATATTTCAACCTATTTAATTATTAGCTCAAAGGGCGTTCGTTAGCCCAGAAGGGTTATTAATTTCATTTCGGAATTTTGCGTCGATTCACTTTCTGCATTGTTCACTTTTCAAACTGTTGCCACCAAATATTACAGCTCTGTATTATATTTAAAGAAATTAAATAATGAAGAATATGAATAAATGTATATATGTTTCTCTCATTGTGGTAAAACGATGGTAACTAAAGCCATCAAATTTTGAATAACATACATTTCCACCCAAATGGGGGCGTCCGGAAGCCTAAATTTGAAATTTGGAATTTGTTTAATTATCTATTTCATATTTTGTAAAACTTAAACGAATTTTTGATTAACAAACTCAAGGATTTCAAAGCGAGCAATGGCAGCGTTGTATAGAAAAGCATTTTTATCTCCAGCGTGTGAGACTGTGTATCGGAAATTCTAAAGATATGCTCATTTTAAAATTATTTTGCGATATTGCTCTTGAACTGAATTTTATGTTTGAAGTGGGAAGAACATGGTATTTAACAAATAATGGTAACACAGAAAGCGTTAAAAAAAACCCTTTGGGGGTCATGCAAAATCTGAAACCTTTCTGATTTTTAGTCCAAAGAGGCAATTTGCCCAGAAGGACTATTAATTTTGTTTTGGCATTTTGCGTCGATTCACTGCAAGCGTTGCTTCACTTTCCAAATTATTGCCACCAAAGATCATCGCCCTGTATTATATTTAAAGAAATTAAATAATGAAGAATGTATATAAATGTATGTATGTTTCTAGCGCTGTGATAAAACAACGGTATCTAGAGCCATCAAATATTGAACATTGAACGTTTCCCCCCCCCCGAATATGGGCATCTGGAAGCCCAAATTTGAAATTTGGAATTTGTTTTATTATCGATTTCATATTTTGTAAACGTTTAACGAATTTTCGATTAACAAACTCAAGGATTTCAAAGCGAGCAATGGCAACGTTGTACAGAAAAACATTTTTATCTCCAAGCGTGAGACTACGCATCGGAAATTCTAAAGTTATGCTCATTTAAAAATTATTTTGCGATATTGCTCTTGCACTGAATTTTATGGTTTAAGTGCGAAGAACATGATATTTAATAATAAAAGGTAACACATAAAATGTTAATAAAATGCCCCTTTGGTAATTTTCTTTTTAATCCAAAGGGGCTTTGTTGTTTTCGTTTTGCGATTTTGCGCCCATATTCACTCTGAATCTCTGTTTCACTTTTCAAATTGTTGCCGCTAAATATCATTGGTCTGTATTATATTTAAAGAAATTAAATAATGAAGAATCTGCGTAAATGTACACTGCGCAAAGAGGAGGGGAATAAAAGGGACAGTTCTATATCTCCCGTTCTACTGGCCCGATTGAAGAAATTCAAATTGCGTTTTTCATGTCTCGAAAGCGCGACTTTGGATATGTATTAGATTTATATATAGCATTGGCCTAAAATAGGTATTTTGACACAAAATCGGACTTTTTCTGAAATGACATGCCACTTTTTTTTCTATATTTCGATTCTAGAACTCAAATTATGCCAAACTGACAAGTTTTGTAAACATCGTACAAGTAGTTTCTAAAAAATTTTAGTTCCTCAATGTTAATGCAATTTGGTATGTATTTTTAATATCTCTTCTTTATGAAACTTATTTGATTCCTTCCTACACAGTTCGAAATTTAGGTACATTCCAAATAAAATTTACCCATTTTTTATGATTTATTTTTAAAATTTGTATTTTTAAATAAGTTTTATAAATTTTTCGAAAACTTTTGAGTTATTACCTATAAGATTTTTACATCTTGAAGTAGATGTATTTCTAAGCATACCTGCAAAAAATTAGAGCTTTTTATTCAAAATTTACGAAGATATACGTGAATTTATATATTGGCGAGTTTTGAAAGTTGGAATATTTGCTGAAAGCGATAATAGCGGAAATGTGGTTTTTTGCTCATTTTCTTAAAATTATTTAAAAGTAAGAACGATAAGACTTTTTTTTCCGCACATAAGAAGGAACAGGAAAATAGCTTGCCATATATTACGAAGTTCGCCAAGTGAATTATTCTGGCTCAAACTGAAAAAAAGAGACAAGTTAAATTTTTGAATTTCTCCATAAAATTCGCACCAAATTTTACAAAATTTAATATTTAGGCATAATTTGAATCGTAGAACCAAATGGAAAAATATTTTTATGTTATTTCTGAAAAAGTCCCATCTTGTGTCATCTTGTTAGAACAAAGCTATATATAAATCTAATATATATCCTAAGTCGCGCTTTCAAGACATGGAAAACGCAATTTGAATTTCGTCAATTGGCCCAGTAGAACGGAAAAAATATAGAACTGTTCCCCCCTTTTTATTGCGCAGTGTACATATGTTTCTCGCATTGTTATAAAACGACGGTACCTAGAGTCATCCAATTTTGAATGACGTAATCCTACTGCGAATATGGGCATCTGGAAGCCCAGATTTCAAATTCGGAGTGTGTTTTATTATCGATTTCATATTTTGTAAAACTTTAACGAATTTTTGATTAACAAACTCAATAATTTCAAAGCGAACAATAGTAACGTTGAACAATAGTAACAGAAAAAAACCTTTTTATCTCCAGCGCGTGAGACTATGTATCGGGAATTCTAAAGATACGGTCAATTTAAAATTATTTTGCGATATTTCACTAGAACTGAATTTTATGGTTTAAGTGCGAACAACATGATATTTAATAAATAAAAGTAACGCACAAAATGTTAAAAAAACCGCCCCTTTTTACGTAATTCAAAATCTGAATAATTTCAGATTTTTTTTCTTTTTTTTAATTTTTTTATTATGTTAAAATTAGACCCGATAATTGTGGTATGTTTTCCTGCCTTTAAATATCTTTAAGACTTTATATAAGTACATTTTTAATCTGACTCATAAATTTCTACGTCTTTCAGTCTTTTTTTATACAGCGTTTTGTATTGTAAATTCTGCGTATTTAATGCGTTGGGCACTTAATTTTCTTTATACATTTTCGGTATTACGGCTGTTATGTTAAATGAATAATTTTATAACTTTCTCTAATGTTCAAAGAAAAGTAAATATGATATGTCTTATATTTTAAAACAAAAGCAGAAGGGTGATAAATCTCAGAAACAAAAGTCTAGAAATTCGAGACAGACAAAAAAATAACACATCTTGCATTCAACAGTAAACCAAATTATGAAAGTTAATGAAATGTTCTTGGAAGATTAAAAGTACTATTTTAGTGATAAATGATAAGAAACAGAAACAGCTTTATTGTTACACATACAAACTGTTTAGAGTCTAAACGTAATTTTCCATGCAACGGCAAATAATACATTTGACATGATTTATTTTATTGCAGTATTTAATGTAGTAGGCTAGAAGCGAATTCGAAGTACCTCTTAATACCTTTGCTTTATTGTATGTTTAGGATTTATGAATGACGCTAGAATGATCCTAACAAAAAATTCTGATATGTACACCACATGACTTCCTCGTACGTAATATTAAATTATGCGCATTTTTCCTGCATTTCATTTAAACTTATTTCTTCGAATTTCGTTATAGATATATTTCCCATTCCATTAATTCAGTTCTCACACCCAACAAGGCAAAAATACATAAAAAATTCAAAATCTCTATATTAAAAATTGAAAGATATAAAAAAATAAAACACCAAATATAGTTAAAATAACTAAAAAGAATTTTTTTTACAGTTAAAATTATAGTTTCTACGCAAAAACAAGCAATTCGGCCAGCGGGAAAAGAAAGCATATTTTTCAGTGCACAAAAGTGAAAGTTACTCGGCAAAAAGACACTGAAGGCGTAGCAAATTGACTTAATTTGCTGTGGACGCTGAGTCAATATATGGGATAATTTACTAGCTTAAATGATAATTCCAGAATGGATTGAGAATGATTTAATTCGCAATAATTAAAGAAGACGTTACTTTGTTGTTTCGAAGCTTACTTTCACTAGATTGGAAACAAATACACTATTCTGCTAAGTTTGAAATATAAACAAATACGGCTGCTATAGCAAAAAAATCTCATGTGTACACCAAATGATTTCATTGACGGAATATTAAGTTATACGCATTTTTTCCTGCATTTCATTTAAACTTATTGAATTGAATTAAATCTACTTCGTCCATAGCGCATAAAACACAATAGAATAAATGCACTCTTACAATAGGATGAATGCCGATTCACTATATTTCTTTACCATAGCGATATTCTGGCGCTAGGTTAACAGCGTTACGTCCCATTCATTTTATAACTCATAATTCACAAATATTATATCATCTGAAGAATTATCTAAGCATTGCCACATGTTCTATTCAAAAGCTACAATAAATCTAAAAGGATGTAAAAAAGAAATTAAACAAATAACAAAGAAAAATTGTTCACAGACTTACTTAATGCACATGCGCTACTCGTAAACATTCTCCTCTGTCCGAGACACACTGGCGACAATATTTGCGGCTAATACGAAACACTTATTTCCTCGAATTTCGTTAGATATATATTTCTCATTCAATTAATTCAGTTCTCACTTCACGACAAGGCAAAAATGCATAAAACCTGAAAACATTTTCATTAAAAATTGAAAGATATAGAAAAAACATAAAACACCAAGTACCGTTAAAAGAATTAAAAAAGCAATTTTTACAATTAAAATTATAGTTTGTACGCAAAAACAAGCAATTCGGCCTGCAGGCAAAATGGCAGATTTTTCGGTGCACAAAACTGAAAGTTTAGTTTTTGGTCTCACTCGGCAAAACGACACTGAGGGCGTAGAAACTGACGTAATTTGTTCTGGACGCTATATTGAGTCAATATAATTTAATAACTTAAAAAATTATAATTCCAGAATGGATTAAGCACGATTTAATTGGCAATAATTAAAGAAGGCGTTATCTTTGTTGTTGCGAAGCTTAGTTTCTTTAGATTGGCAACTAATCCACTATTCTGCTAAGTTTCAAATGTAAACAAAGATGCTTGCTATGGTAAAAATAATTAGGCTTAGCCGCACTTAAACAACTTTTAAATTCTTTATAATTCTACAAATATTGCATGCAGATTTACTAAAGGCATAAAACCCTTAAACGGAAGATAAAAAAAACATAATTCAATCATTTTTAAAGCAAAAAATGCGCAATTTACCAACATATAAGAACAAAAATACCGAGTTCACTGAGTCGAGAAGCAGAGTGGTAATTTAACAGAGCATGCTAATTTGTCTTTGATTTAAAAAATAAAAAAAAAAATTTTTAGATTAATTTTTAGGAATTATGTATTTTTATTTTTTTATTTTAATCATGGTTTTAAATACGTACACTTTATTTAACTATGCTCTTAGAATTTAAATGATATTGTAAATTGGTTCGCAGCAATAATTAATTTTATTTTTGCAATTTTAAATTTATATTTACTATTTAACTCGATAAATTCAAATTTCATTCCTTGAAACAATGGCGCAAGAGAATTTTTTTTTAAAATTTTATTTGACTTTACTATTTTTCTTTTGAAACATACATATATATATATATATATACATGTCGATTGCAACCAAAAAGGGAGGTGCACATCTGCGTGTTATAGCAGTCCTATATACAAAATTTCAAAGTTCTGAGGCTACTCGTTTTTTGAGTTATAGAAGATACATACATACATACGTACCAACGCACAGACGCTACGAAAAAATCTCTTCAGAATCCATTTTAAATCAATTTTATAATTCGTTTGAGGAAAAAGAGTTCTTTATTCTTTCCTTACGTACAGATGTCACGAAAAAAACATCGTTAAATTGCATTCCATAGTGGTCCAAATGTATATTGGTTGAAAAATGGTACCCGGAGTTTTTCGCGATTACAATACTTCCTTTACTTCGTACAAGGAAGTAAAAATAATTTTTCACAAAATCGCGTACGTTCCAGAATTAATATCAGAAAAGGAAAACAGTTCCAGTGGCGGATAAAGTATTCGCGATACATCATCTTCTAAAAGCGAAAAAATTCTTTAATTTTTTAATGTAAAATATACTGAAACCTTTGAAAGCGTAAATTGAAAATATTTTAATGCAGGGTGTAAAATGCAGGACTGAAATCGAAGAGACGATTTTGTGAGAACGAGAATATAGAGTCATTTAAATGGGCGAGTTCTATGTGATATGCCATATATTTATATACAGTAAGAAAATCCTTGAAGAGATTTCCAGGAAATTCCAAATTATTCCTATCAGGCAAATTCCAAAGCCCGTGCTAACTTTGAAAAGACTTTATAATTTCGAAGTATTTTACCCAAATACAGCCAAACTTTATTTCTTGTTTTATCAAATTAAAATTACTATACTTGCGATCCGTCGTACCAAAGGGTCGACTGCCGTAACAAAGGGCCCGGGTCCGAATTTTGGAGAAAGCATGGATGTAATTTGTCCTTTTCTTCATAGGAGGCAACAGTGGCCCACCGATTAAGTGCCTCCATAATAAGCAAACCACCTCTTCCGTCCTTAGCAGTGGGCAACGTTTATAAAAAGCTAGTGCCCGCCATTGGGAAAAAAATACATTCGATTATCTTAATTCGATTTTACTAATTACAGGTAAGAAAACGTCATTAAATGTGAAATTTTGCGTATTATAAGATATCCCAGTCACACAAAGTTTCATTATTCTTTATTCACCTATTTCATTCCCTTAATACGGTATGTTGGTTACTCAAAACTGATAAACTGATGTGTTAGGTTCGGATCCCGAGTAAGTTAAGCACATAATATGCCAGTAACATCGTTGTAAAATGGTACATAGATATGCCGATCTTAAAACATTCTGGAAAGGTTAGTTTTAGGAAACTAAAAAAAAAGCTCAAGTAACATTTATTCAGGTACTGGCAAATGAAAAAAAATAGGTCTTTTTTCTAAAACAGTTAGTTGCAATTAGCAGAAATAGTTTACTTTCATGATTTTGTCCAGATTTCTCTGAAACGAAATTTTAAAATTTCTTGCGCAGCTTTAGTCCAAGTGCTCGGAAGGGCTATTAGTCTCAAACGGGGTTTTATGTCGTCCTCTATAAACGGCTGTATCACCTTTCAAATTAATTAACTACAAAATATCATCGCCCTGTATTATTTGAAAAAAAATAGTAAAGGATCTGTTTGTATGTATATATATTTCTCACATCGTTATAAAACGACCCTACCAACAGCCATCAAATTTTGAATAACGTAGTTCTCCACCCGAAAATGTGCACCTCGAAGGCCGAAATTTGAATTTCGTAATTTATTTTTTTATAAAACTTTAATGAATTTTTGATTAACAAATTCAACTGTTTGAAAGCGAACAATGGCAACACAGTGCGAAATGAAACATTTCATCTTCAGCGAGCAAAACTGTTTATCGGAAATTGTTAAAATACGCTGTTTTTAAATATTTAGTGACTTTGCTGCTGAATTGAATTTTATGTAGCGTAAGGGCGAACATCATGATATTTCATTTATAAATTTAAGTAAGAAAATTGAGCATTGATATTGAACTGAGAAGGGATATAAAAATGTATGCCAACACTTAACACTGCATCAGGAATTATAAAACTATGCTGTTATGCTGCTTTAAAAATTTTTGTGATTTTGTTGATGAATTATACATGGCGTATGTGTGAAGAAAATGATATTTAAAAGACGAAAAGAAATAGGTTAGCTAGAATGAGTGCAACTGTAGACTAGCAGACTGCCAAATCAGCGAGAGTGTAAGAAAATATTAACAAACCCATCTAGGTAACCTTTAATAGCTGAACCTTTTCAGATTTTTCTTTTTTTAATTTTCTTGTTTTTAATTTATTTTAAAATATATTCTAGCAAGTAATATAAAAAAATTAAAATTAATTCTTACTTAGGTTAACAAAGAAAATTTTTATTTTAGTTTCTTTTTATTAATATTATGAACATTTTATCGTTTCTAATTTATAAAGCTGATGCTGGTTTATAATTTCTCATTCTATCCATCTATTGTAATGCTTCATTATTGCAAGGAACCTTTCCAGTGAGTTTCGAGCAGTCCGGTTCTTCAATTAATATTCCATCTAATGATTTCACACGACTCAAAGTGACATATGCTTGACCTGTTGCGAAGAGTTTTCGTAGGAAGCTTTTCTTGGCGCTTATGTTTTTCTTTCTCTAATCGTCGCTTGCGTTGTGTTGTAGTTTCATTTCGCATTCCCCGTTTGGGAAGCAAGGGACATTTTAAAGGGTTATATTTTAAACATATATTATTATCACGTTAACATAGAAATATGAAGAAAATTTTCACTACATAAGAAGAAAAACAGATAGCATTCTTATTAATTGTGCCTACGCAGGATAATGGGAGGAAAAAGTGATTAAATTTGTAGATGGTTTTCAAAACACAGCGTGAAGAATTCAGTACAGAGATTTGGCAGCAATACATCTGGCAACAATAATGGTTGTAATTCGCCTGGGCATCGCGTCCAACTGAGCGTCATTGACACGTACGAGTATTTCATTCCATATGGTTCGAACTATATGCTAGAGTTCATCAATCGTTATGACTGGCGAATGACGGTGCGCCACTCTCTCGGCCACCCATGACAAGATCTTCTCAATGGGTCAGTCGATTTTCTTTAGAGATCTAAATAAAATGCTGGACAAAGTAACATTCCAATACCCTTTGTGCTGAAGAAGGTCGAGACAGCAAGGGCAATTTGATGGCGTCACGCGGTTCTCGAAGACAGGGCACAACCAGGGGTATCATCATATCAGAAATATAACGGGCAATGTCCGCATTACCGACTATGCAAATAAGAGGTTACGGGGATGTGTACTCAATGGCACCCCATATCAGAACGCCACTTTCTGGGTCCGTATAACGATGGCGAACGCATGCTAAAAATATTTGTTCTGCTTGGTGCTTCTGCGCACAAATACGAATATCATAACTCTTTAAGCAGAACCGAGATTCGTTTGAAAGGACGACGTGGTGTTACACTTGCGACCAGCGTTGTCGTTCTTCGCACCATTGTTAAAGAGCCACTCTCTACTGTCGCGTCAAGAGAAGCCACAATAAAGGCACCCGTGCTGATAGTCCGCGCTGCTTTGGACTCAGTCTCATTGTTGAGGCGGACATTTGTCGTTCACCAAGCGGACACAAGCCAAGTTCTTGACTCGGAGTATGTAACGTAGCTGCATAGCTGCACAATTCCACAAGTCTGAGAGGGCAACATATGTGTTCCCTCGGGCGTTAGGGGCCTGAAAAAACTGAGTTCTCGATGGTGTTCTGTATGGCCCTCCTGTGCCCATCGATTCCACATTCGCCTGACAGTCATGGGATCTCGACTAACAGCGAAAACATAAACCGCAGTTCCTATCGGCCACCATCATGTCCCTGTCGTATTCCGACAAGTGTTGATAGGAGTTTCTGCTCCTTTTATGAGACATAACACTACCTTTAGACAAACAACCAATGTTCAAATGCGATACCTCACTGTGAAACCAGTTTGATACTTTGATACTTATATTTAGGTTGGTGGGATCGTGAAACTTATCCCGCTGTTACCAGCATTTCGGATAATCCCGAATAGAGGAACCACACGTATAAATTCCGCAAATAAGAGCCCCTATGAGTGAGTTGCAGAGAGGTGAAACCAGCCTTCCTTCTTCGCATAAATGGTTTCCCATTTATGCACTACGAAGATGGCGTTACTCATACTAGTTTTGTGAGCATGCGCTGGAACACTTATCATGTGATTATCACAGCATGAAGTACCATTCTTGCAAATTTCATGTTTGCTGCATGCCGCCTCTGTAGTGGAGCAATGTTAATGGCCAGCAGAGTATAAGCATTGAAATTATCTACAATAAAGACGATAGAAAATATGAATGGAAAAACGAAATACTAACTCGTGTAATCTTGAACCATATGAAGAATTACTTTTTCACTGCATTTAAGAAAGGATCTCCGTGTTTAAATAGACGAGAATTCTTTATTCCCATTTACGTTCAATTTTATCTTCGCTATTTCTTATATTTTCTAGAGATAATTTTGGAAATTTTACGACACTACATTTCGATTTAAATCACGAATATTTTTCTGTATGCTAAAAATGTTCCTCATTGCCAAAGAAGTTAACTGACTCTAGGCAGAACATTTGTTTAGAGGGGAATGGAGGGTCTGAGTACAGGCCTGATTTAAAATATTACTACAAATACTATTTTATACAAGTATGTAGTTAATCTATGAAATTCAATATAATATATATTTTACTGACTAAAACGGATATTACTGTGTCGCAAATTGTATTAAAATGTAGTTTATAGTTCCCAAAAATCTATAAAACCTGGCTAAGAGCAGTTTTCAATTTTGCAGTTCTTCCTTTTACTTATTTATAGCATCGTCTGCGCAACATTGTAAGAATAAAATTTCTAAACTCCATTCCTCTTTAGAAGCAAAAATTTATATTTTAAGCTGCAAATCCTTAAAACTTTTATAGGTATATTTTTATTGAATATTCTTAACAGGTTTTTAAAAAAGATTCCACTACAGAAATATGACTTTTACGCGCTTCAGTATTTTTAGATCTCTGAATGAGATCCTCTTGCCTTTTTTAGGATTGTAAATAGTATATTTTTATTTCTTTACATTTGGAATGATGACTATATAAGAAGAATACGCCTACGAGTTTTCGAATTTCTAGTGAAGATTGATAATCCATTTAAAAATTAAACTTGGAAAGATGGCATTTTTTATTTGCTTTCAAATTTTCTACTTCAACTTGAATTAGATCCACTTTTCAATTGAAATCTCTTTTTTTCCAAAACTGAATAAGTTTAAATCTTTAAAAAAATTAATGGGATGTGATAGGAAGTTATATTCTATATTCGTGCATTTCTATATTACCGGTTGGAGCATAATATTTTCAGAATTAAAGTTGTTTTTCTTCAGGAAGTGGTAAAAATACACTTGTTGAAAAATAAATGGAGAGAAAGTATTGCAAATTCAACAAAAAATGTATTTAATGTTTATATTCGATGTTTTTTGGAACATAAACTTGATAAGTAGAAAAAAAAATTGCAATGGCTGTGCACTTCTTTTTGCATAATTGTTCGTAGAAATATTAAAATAGTTACATAGGAACTTTTAAGTAATTCTTACGTTTGAATGTTTACATTAATGATCGGTAAATTAATTAAAATTAATTATACTAAAAGCAGAAAAATAATTTATCATATAGTTTAATGTAAAAACTAAATTAAATAATTCTATTTGCAGAATTTATCGGCAATTTTATATAGTGATTAATAAAAGCGTAGGGCGCTCGTGATAAATTTAAAAAGGTAATGGCTTATACATTCGACAATGCAATTAAATTAGTAGACTTCGTTATTTAGGCACCCCACACTTTTAGTTTTAGGCACTAAAAGTGTGGTATAATCAGTATTAGTGGTTATGGCTTAGTGTATAATCAGTATTCAGTGGTTATGGCTCAAAAGCATCATTTAAATGAGATTCAAACGTGGAGAATAATTGGTAGAATCGAGGGATGTCAGACGCAAATGGTGGTTGCCAAGATTTGAATGTCTCCCAAAGTCTCATATCAAGAGTTTGGAACCGCTTCTTAGCATTGAATGAGTTGTTAGACAGCTTGGTCTAGGGCAACTAAGAGCAACAAGTGCATCAGAAGCCTGTTTTCTGTCGTTGAAGATGGTTCAAAGAAATCGCGAAGCGACTACAAGGCATTTAGCTTTAGACCTTCAGACTGCCACAGGAACTCGAATTAGGTGTTCTATTGCTGCACGAAGGCTTAACGAGGTTAACATATATACGAGAAAACCAATGGTTTGTGTTCCATTCACTCCAGCGTTCAGAGAGAGCCCTTTAAATAAGTATGCCGTCATCATGTTCAGTGCGGCCAAGACGACTGGTCAAGAGTATCGTTTACTGATGAGTCCAGGTATAATCTGAAGAGTGATTAGACGTGTTTTGATCAGGAGAGAGAGAAAGGAATATGCAACTTGCCTTCCGTTGTCCGTGAAATATCCCGTTCTGCGGCCGCGGTTTAATGGTTTGGGGAACAATCACGAAAAATGGCTGCACTGAGCTACATATTTTTCATGGTGGTTCTATAATCTCTCGGAGATATCTGGACGAGGTATTAAAGCCTCAGACAAAGCTCGGCCTCATCGAGCATATGTAGTGTCAGAATACTTGTGAACAGAAGATATTACTCCAATGGATTGCCCGGCTTACTCACCCGATTTGAACCTGATTGAACATGTGTGAGATGCCTTAGGGCGCCGAACTTCAGAGCACCAAATTCCTTCTTGGACCCTCCAGAGGCTTAAATGTGCACTTTTAGAAGAGTGGCGTGCAGTTTCTCAAGTCGTGGTCAACACAGTGGTAAAGGCCTATGAAATCAAGATGTGAGGTATGCATATCTGCTCGAGGTGACCATGCACCATATTAAAGAAATTGTTTTTCCACAAGAGGTGATTTAATTTTTCCACCATTTTCCAGTTTCCATAAATTTGGTTTCAATTTCAATATGTACGAATAATCAACGGCCAAACATTGTAATTTATATTAATTAATGCTTTTGGCCACATTTCTATTAATAATTTTTCGTTAAAATCAGTGACATTTTATTTCTGTCATTATCCTTTAATTTTGATGACCAGTGTATAATTGCTTTGATTTCGTACACACTGTTTCAATGACCGTCACAATGGAATTCTGTGCTATCACTTCCTTTTTTATTCAACGACAAATTTAAACGCTCTGAATACTGCGTACCCCTGATTAAGCGGTTTCTTTAGTACCCCCTGATTATTTTGTGTTATCACAGGATACCACGGATTATGAATCGGAAAGTCATCGGCAAATTTAAGAATCGCAAAAAAGCTGGAAATACTGGCCCTTAAACATCAAACTAAGTTTTAACTTTTGAGAGAGAGAATAGTTCACTCGGAATACGAGTTTCATAAACAACAGTTTTTACTCCACCCTGCAAATACAGATCTAACGAATGTTATCAGCTTGAAATACGCTATTCCGAAATGGAACAGAATTTCAGTGTATACTGATGATTGGAAAACAGAAAGTGGTGCCGGAAATGCTTTCTGTGTCATAAAAAAAGTAAGTCATACATTCTTGGATAAGCCATTTAAATGGTTAAAATATAGTGTTTCAACAGAACTGGCAGCGTTATTTGGGGCATTTTAGATTCTCAGAATTAGCAAGTTGAACAACACTTCAATATTGATTGACTCAGCGTCTAGGTTGGAAGCTATTAGAGGTGAAAAGAACAAAAATGGCGAAGTCCACATCATGAGGAATACTTTGCTTCGATTTCTGCCAGATAAACGTCAGCGGCTTATATGGGTCCCTGATCTTGTAGGTACAGCAGGAAATGATGAAGCAGATAAACGTTTGGCCAAATAGGCAGCGAACAATTCCATCCTTTTAGTACATTCCGAAAAGACACCAGTTTCCTACATGAAAAAAATAACACTGGAGGAGGTGGTCATAGAACAGTGGTAAGCTCGCTAGGACAACTCATCAATGACAAGAAAAACTCAAAAGTTCTTTCCGAAAGTTAGCCATGAGCTAAAAGTGCCCAATAGTTTTTTGGCACAGTACTTCAAAGATCATAGGACGTTCCCGAAATATCCGAAGCATTTTAACATGGGCACTTTAGAACTTGTGAATGCGAAGAAGTAGGTGACATAAATGACTACGTCTTCAGCTGTAATAGCACTGCAATTAGAAAGTTTTATTAGCTACTGTGCTTCCCAGTATGCCACTACTGGTAGGCAGCCATAGTAAGTGATTATTGGCGCCGTTTCACCAATGTAACAATGAATAATTTAACTTATAATACACCAATGTAACAACAAATAATTTAATCAAGTGTCTTTATGATATTTTGCTTGTAGAGATAATCCAGTTTATTGGTAGCCAGCATATTCACAATGTGACAACATGCATAAATTGTATCTAATTGAGGCTGTTAATTGTTTTATTGTTTATCTATGTAATCCAGTTTGATTGGTAATCATCACATTATTTTTGTTAATGCAATATCGAAAGCAGTACATTATTACAATTGTGCTCTAATTATTTGATATATAAGTAACATACGCATATACGTGCTTCTTAATATTTACTCAGTACCGCCTTTGAAAGCCTTAGCAACATTATCTACACTGGCAACATAAAATCAATAATTACATGTTTATATGCGATTATGATAATATGTATGTAACTCAACTGCCTATGTAGCTTAACTGTCTATATAACTCTGTATTTTTTTACTTTGAATTTCAATAAATTCTATCTGGACCGCTGGTCCTACTCAGGCAGGCCTGGACTGTTATGGTGGATAGCATCTGCCAGGGGGATATGACACAGTTATTTGAAAAAGTTAAGGTCATTGATTACTCCTGGTGGCTTTTCAGTTACTAACAACTGTAACAGATAGGCGGTATCAATTTCACAGGTATAATTCTGGAAAGGAGATGTCTAGTATGTAGAAAATTTCTTGAAATTATACGAGCAACACCAAACTTGGCACAAGAAGTGTTTTTCTTGTCGGCCAACATTAGTGCAGCTTTAACGTGCGTAGAAACAGTTTCTCTAAACGTTTTCTTTCCTGTCAGGTAGACTCACAAACTGTGGCAGCAACTCAAAACGACTGACTCCTGTAAGGAAACATTTCACAGGACCTTTAAATGGTAGCTTCTGAAAGAATTATGGACCTAGAATAAAGCACGCAATTAATCCACAATACACACTTACATAAACCAGATCCAAATGGCAATACGTTTTGAACACCACATTAGGGCGCAAGACTTTTCCCCATGTGGTAGTTCTGGATATTTTGCTGCTCCTTCTAAGGCAAACTGTAACGCACCTGTTAAAAGAATGTTTCAGAGTCACATTTCATAAACAACAATTCTTGTGGGAAATTGGTAGGCAAATTCTGCACTCTTTTGCCCATCTTATGGCTTTAATTCTCGATTAAGTGGATTTTTTAACGCTAGCACTGCAAAATGGACCCCGGGCAAGAGAATGTCTAACTCGCAAGCCATTACTCGAACACTTGTTATTGAACATTGAAAACAGGAAGTTATATTAGTCGCAGAAGCAGCCACTTAGTCAACTAGCGGCTGAAAGGTCTGTCATCACCACTTTAGAGCCGAGATAAAATCTCCAGTCTGTTCAGATGTTTTCATCATTTTTCTTAATCCAAGTCCTATCCTGGACTTTCTCTGCGTTCGTCTCAACACAAATGCGCAAGTCATAAATAGCTTGAGAAGTTCAACACTTTCTTTCTTCTTTAGTACTGCTGGGCAAAATAGATTTCTAGTACAGATGCTTTGTTTTTTTACGCATAAGGCTGATCTGTGATTTACATGGAAGAAAGGATATTCTCTTTCCTTGAGTAATATTTTTATTGAAAAATGCTTCCTTATGACGAAATTTTAATTTGCTTTTATTTCACCACATTTCTTTTCTTTCGTGGTCTAAATAACCTATACCAAGTTTCAGTCTTGTACGTTCATTAGAATGGGTTGCAAAAATCTCTGAATAATGAAACCTTTAACTATAACCATTCTGTATATAAGGATTGTAATATTTGGTGGCCAGAATCATTCCGTAATAATTGATCTCATTTTCTTTCATTTAATATTCATTTAAAACCAGACAACTGGAGCTCGTCACTATTTTAAATGTGACAATTCCCAATGACATTTAACCATTCATTAATTTAATTTTTATCTAAAGTTAAATTTCTCTTTAATCGTATTCTTTCTAAATCATTGTAATTTAAGGTCTGACCTCGAAAGTGCAGTCTTAGGATAATTGTATTTAGAATAATTTTATTGCTACTTTAAATGGAACTCCTTTGAGCAATATTCGTCGGGAATTCTAATTTGGAGAAAAAATACTCTGCTGTTCTGTTTGTATTGTTTTAAGGAGATTAAAAAATCAAGAAATCGGAAAAATAACGTTCCACGGATTCGGAATTACTGATTTCTTTATGGAAATTGCTTTGTTTTGGCTCCTTTCAGTTATTCAAAAGTCTTTAAACTCATCGTGTACATGGATAGAGAGAAAATAGGCATTATATGTTAATTTGCATGTTTTGGATGCGTGTTTGTGTTAGTATATTAAGTGTTTTTCTTTCATTTAAGCTTAGTTTCTAAAGCTCGTTTTCGCAACTGCTGTTCTTTATCAATGCGTGAAATATAAAAAATCAGAGGTCTATGTATTTGCACCTTCTGGTTGTATTTAACATTTTGTCTGCCATAAGTATCTGACTGCGCCCCCCCCACATCACATCATAGCCATCCCATCACAGCGCAATTCAAAACTAGACGAACAAACTTCTAGGAGGGGTAGAGTACACCTAGCCAACTCGGAATGACATAAGAACGCAGGGTCCATAATGCAGTCCCATTGATATGGGGGGATATTAGGATCTGTCGCAGGCAAACCGTCGAAAACAACTCGCAGAGGTGTTAGGATGGAGAATATGTTATACACCGTAATCGCAAATTGACATTTAAAAACTATAAGCTTAAAATAAGTTATAACTTTCCTGATAATGAAGGTTTCGTTTCGTAGTGGGCACTGCATGGACTCTCGTACGTTTCCAAATACCCTAGGTATCCGTCGGACGTTCGCAGCAGACGCGAAGGTGCGCCATTCAAAACACTCAGTGCATTTCAAAGGATCCGAGATTCCACGCCTTACGCCACGTTACGAAAAGTGAAGGTCCTTCATCATAAAAAAACAGGACTTATTTTTGTATTCTTTATATGTCAGTTTACGATCACGATGAATTCCAACAAATTTTTTTCCCACTGCTTCTGATCAACTGGAGGATAAACAAAGATTCAGGAATGACATGCCAATAAATAATAGGTGGAAAAATCCTTATTTATAACTTGCAATTTATCTACACTTTCAGTTTCACAACAAATGCCCGAAGTTCCGACCATTACCCCCGTATCTCCCTAGGATTCCATTTCCGACCCTGCATTGCTAAATGATTCCGAGTTGAATAGGTATCCTCTATTCGAAGTTTATTATTTTGAATCATCTTGTATATAATTTTAATGATTGCATTCATTTATACAACTGAACAGTTTGAAAGTTATGAACAAGACTTTATTTTTTAAAAAAATAAATGTGGTTAGAATTCAATAATTCAATATAGAACTTTTAGAACTAATTCTAAAAAAAAATAGATATAGCTAAAAAGTACAGAAAAAAGATATAGCTATAAATAAGCAAATAAAACTGAGAAATCGATATAGTTAAAATAAGCAAATAAAATTCAGAAATCGTTAAACAATACAAATTCTTAGTGAGCAACGTACTTTTATAATATTGAAGTTAAATAAGTTTAGTTTCTCATTATTTTGCTTATAATACTGTTAAAATAAAAATTATTTTTTTCCTACAGAACCTCTTTTAGAAACGGTTACCCGAGCACTAATTATAATTAATTTTACTCCTTGTATTGTTTTATAAATGAATGACTAAAAGAACACCTGAAGTTCTTATTGGATGATTTTTAACCCGAAAGGGCGTTAGACCCGAATGGGCTATTAGTCTTGAAAGTGGATTTTGCGTCGTCTGTTATAAACGGCTTTATCACTTTGTAAACTGTTGTCACGAATTATTATGGCCTTGTATTATTTTTAATGAAATTAAGTAAGGAAGAATTTGCATGTGTGTATGTTCCTCGCGCTCTGAGAAAACGACGGTACGTAGAGCCGTCAAATTCTGAATAACGAAGCCCTCTACCCAAACATGTACACCTGGAAACCCGAATTTAGAGTTTGGAATTTTATATTTCCTTCTTTTGTAAAACTTTAATAAATTTTTGATTAACAAACTTAACGATTTGAAAGCGAGCAGTGGCAACACTGTACGGAATAAAAAATTTTATTCCAGCACGGGAGATTGTATATCGGAAGTTCTTCGTAAAATCAGCATGAAGAATGTCCAAGTGCCCGCAATGAGTAAGAAAATCTTCTTATTTTGTAGAAATTGCTGTTATTGTGGGAGAGTAGCTATATTCACTTTTACCTAGATTATGCTGTTTTTAAGTATTTTGTGATTTTGCTGTCGAATTTAATTTTATGCGGCGTAAGTGCAAAGAACAGGATATTTAATTAATAAATTTAACACACAGAACTTTAATAACAAAAGACAAAAAATGTTTTACGAGCCACCTTATTAAGAAAACGGAATAATAACACGATGAACTGAGAAAAAACTGAAAAAAATAGAAAACTGTATGCCAACACTCGACACTGCATCGGGAATTCTAAAAGCATGCTGCTATGTTGCTTTTAAAATTTTTGTAATTTTCCTGTTGAATTGTACATATGACATAAGGGCGAAAAGATGATGTTTAATAACAAAGCTTAGAAGTCAAAAAGAAATGCGTTAGTGAGAATAAATGTAACAGCAGACTGGTAGATTTCGAGCTCAGTGAGAGCATAAAAAAATTAATAAATCCTTTTAGGCGATCGCTTAAATCTGAGCCCTTTCTGATTTTTCTGAAAATTAGTTTGGAGCCAGTGACTTATAATAAAAGATAATACTGAGATCCCAAATTTACATAATATCTCCTTGAGCTCTGTTGGAGGCTGAATTGCAAAGCATGTAGCAGTACATTCATGTAATCCAATTGTAAAAGTTCATAAATAAGTCGAAAAGGAAAACTCTCGATCGAAAGATAATCATGAAATTCCCTGCGTGCTAACCAAAATACCGAAATCATCGACATTTCCAAACTCTTCTATTTATTCACTGACTGCGCGCAGTAAACATGCATGGAAAGAGAATTAATTAAAGGTTGCTATGCTTTTGTTTCGCATATTGATGTGAAATTAATCGACTTAAAACAGTATTTAGTTAATAGTTTCCAAAACAGTTTTTATTATACACTATGGCAACAGTAAATATCACTGCGTTTCGATAAATGGAAAAATTGTTAAAATAAACTAAAGCTTTTATTAAAACGAAAGAGAGTGTCTAGAATTCAGTAACTCAATACACCTTTTATGATAAAATTCAAGAATTTGTATAGCAAAAAGATATAGCTGTAATAAACAAGCCAATTCAATAACAATGAACTAGTACAAATTCTTACATATATCGAGCAATGTTCATTAATGCTACTGAAGATAAGAACGATCTTATGTATCGCTGATCATTATCTTAGGTTTATTTATGTGCTTCCATATAGAAAAAATAAATATTTTTCGTACGTAAATAGTTGAAATAACATGTTTCAGATGCATCATAAATGAATAAAAATATTCTAATTCATTATTTAGAAGAGGATCTACATCAGAGATGGCCATACTTTTCTGTACCACCGCCTTCTTGACAAGAAAAAACAGATTCTACTCAACTCTTCCACAAGAATTAATTTCCCCAAATATTAAAATATTGCTGTATATTATCTACAAGTATAACTGTTTTTAGCCCAAAGGAGTTTTAGCTCAGAAGGGCTCTTAATTTCGTTTGGCATTTTGCTTCGGCTCACTATAAGCGGAGAATCACTTTTGAAATTGTTGCCACCAAATACACTCCCGTTTGTGAAAATTGCAACACCATGAAGGACTTACGCGAGTGAGCTGAAATTTTCAGGAAATGCAAAGTAGCGCATGATATGCAAATGATTAGAATTGCAAATCCGTAGCGCATGCGTATGCTGAGCAGCGCCCTCTGAACGGCTGATGGATCCGAATAAATAGACGGCTGTAGCGAGGCGTGTATGGTTATCGGTGGTTATCTGCTAGTGGTAAACGTTAACTCAATCTGTACTTATGCCTCGTCGACGAAAGAGAGCGAGATTTGAACAACTTACAGAGTTTGAACGAGGGAGAATCATCGGCCTTCGTGAAGCTGGATTGTCGTATCGTGCAGTAGCCTCTCGTGTGCAGCGTAACAGCAGCACAGTGATGCGCGTTTGGAAGCAGTGGACGGACGAGTGTCGGACAACTCGGAAATCCGGGAGTGGACCCCGAAATGTGACGTCAGCTCGCGATGATAGACACCTGGTCCGCATGGCGCGGACGGACCGTACAGCTTCCTCTAGACAATTGGCAGCACTGTGGTCAATAGCTACAGGTGTTTCATTGTGTGCTTCATCAATTCGTAGACGTCTGCTGCAGTGTGGACTGCGCGCACGGACTCCTTTATACAGGATCCCCCTAACGCACGACCATCGCCGCCTGCGGCTACAATGGGCCAATCAGCATAGAGACTGGCGTGCTGATTGGCAGCATGTCGTGTTTTCTGACGAATCCCGCTTTAATTTGTGGTACCATGATGGCCGCATTCGTGTCAGACGCTATGCCGGTGAACGCCACCTTCCGGAGTGCATTATCGAACGCCACAGTGGACGAACACCCGGAGTTATGGTCTGGGGCGCCATAGCATATCATAGACGATCTCAATTGCTACGAATTGTGGGCAATCTGAACAGCAACCGGTATATCCGTGAAGTTCTACAGCCCGAAGCTGTTCCCTTCCTTCAAAGCTTGCCAGGCGCTGTATTTCAACAGGACAATGCCCGCCCTCATACTGCTCGGATTGTTAAATCCTTCTTTGCAGCGCAGCAGGTACAGCTTCTTCCTTGGCCTGCGTGTTCCCCGGATATGTCGCCAATTGAACATGTGTGGGATGTCATTGGTCGGCGTCTTGCTCGTGATCCTCGTCCTGTTGCGTCTGCAGACGAACTTTGGGTACGCGTACAAACGATATGGAATGCTCTTCCTCAGTCAGACATTCAAACTTTGTTTGACTCCATGCCATGTCGTGTAGCAGCACTTATTGCGGCGCGTGGTTGCCACACAAAATACTGATTCTGATCTCTTGTTCTTGTTTGTTTGCTTTGAACATTTAATCATTTATTTGTACCACTACCACTCAACTGTGTATTAAATTGCATTCAATTATGACGATTACTTCTTGGTGTTGCAATTTTCACAAACGTGAGTGTAGTATCGCCTTGTATTATATTTAAAGAAATTAAATAATGAAGAATCTGCATAAATGTATATATGTTTTCGCATTGTGATAAAATAGCTGTACCTAGAGCCATCGAATTTTGGATAACGTACATTTCCACCTGAATATGGGCATTTGGAAGCCCAAATTTGGAATTTGGAATTTGTTTTATTATCTATTTCATGTTTTGTCAAGCGTTTATGAATTTCTTATTAAGAAACTGAAAGATTTCAAGGCGAGCAATGGCAACACTGAATGGGAAAAAACATTTTTATGTCCAGCGCGCGAGACTGTGTATCGGAAATTCTAAAGATATGCCCTTTTAAACATTTTGAGACATTGCTATTGGATTAAATTTTGTGGTTTAAGTGAGAAGAACATGATATTTAATAAATTAAAGTAACATACAAAACGTTAGAAAAAAGCCCCTTTTGAGCGTAATACAAAATCTGAAAGCTTTCAGATTTTTTCAGCTATGTTTTAATCTATTAAGAATGCCAGAGTGGAAATTAATTAAAACGGCCATCAAATGTTATAAAAAATTTCATAAAAAATTTTAAAATAAACATGCAATCAATAAGAAATAAAAAAAGTTAACGAGATGATTGAGGCTGGTGGAGTTTGAACAATTTGTTAATGTCAGGTTCCATTTCCGTTAGCATTAGTTGTAAACTGCCGTGTTGCCATGTATGCAGTCTGTGCCTTTTCTTAGACAGTAAATTAGGTCATGCACTGAACACACGTTCAGCTAAATACGAAGAAGAAAAAGGAATTAAAAATTTCTTTACCCTGTTGCCCACAGTACAGGGTTGGAGAGCTGGTACTGATTTTCGATGTTAGAAATCTTTGTATCCATTTCTCAATTTTAATTTCAGTTCTTCGTTAGTTTGTGGGTTTTAACAGTTCAACAGCTACATTTAATGAGTCTGCTCTATCTGCATTTACGAAAGAATCTAAAACCTTACTCCATATATTCATAAATAGAATATCCTGATATAGCTTTGTAAAATCAGCATGAAGAACGTCCAAGTGCCAGCAATGAGTAAGGAAATCTTCCTGTTTTGCAAAAATTTTTGTTATTTTGGAAAAGTAGCTGTATTCACTTTTACCTAGATTTCGTTCGAACAGAAGAAATTTTCACACAAAAGCAGCTATGACATTTCTTGTTTTAATTAATTTTAATTCATCCCATTGCAACTGTAAATGAAATTTATTAAAATTTTTAAACAGATCTGTCAAACTAGCGATGCCAATTTTGGTTTAATCAGCAATTCGGGCAGTTTTTCTTCTCTGGTTTCGAGGTTATCCAGTACTGAATCAAACAGATAAAAAAAAAGGTTCGGACAACTACATTTTGAACCAACGTGTTTCTATGTGCAGCAGCAGACGATTGCAATCTTCATTATTTTCATTGCAAAGTTGGCCAAATGATCTCTAGTACAGTGAATTGTTTCTAATATTATTGTCTACTCTAATAACATAATGAAGCGAAGTATGCAGGAACTTATTCATATTTTTTTTTGCAATCAAATTCTGATGATGGATAGATAACACAATGTACAGCGTATACATCTGGTACAGATTGCTTCAAATGCACTATGAAACCCTTATGATGCCCTGTAGTTGCTGGAGCACCATCACTAGCAGCTGACAAAATATTACGTATAGGAACTTCTTTCTTTTAAAAACGTTTTTAATGGCATTAAACGATTTTCCCTTTTAATCGCTTTCCAAATGTTTAGCATATAATAACTCTTAACAAATTTTTAATCTATATGTATAAAGAAGAAAGTCTGTGTGTTCACTCTCTAATAACTCAATCACTACTATAGCTATCGTCACCAAACTTTCTACAATTCTTTTCTGGGTTCTGAAAAAGGTCGACGTCCACTTTTTTCCAAAAAGAGTAGCTAAAATCAGTGATATTAATTAAAAACGCTAATTTTCCCCTCATTTTTCCGAGTGGCAACAATCTCGCTTTGGAGATGAAAAATCTGCTTATTTCGAAAGTTGTTGCCACTGCTCGCTTTTGAATACTAGAGTTCGTTAATAAAAAATTTGTAAGTTTTACAAAATCTATACATTTACAGACCGAATGCTTGTTTGAGTGTTTGTTTGCTTGTTCGAGTTATTGATTTCTGATCAATTATAATAAATGTTTTGCCACATTTAATGGACTAAAATTGAATATTGGTGAAATATTGGATGGAACTTGAGCTTTTATGACCATTTGATTAGAAAGACTAAAATAATTAAAAGTTGGGTGCCATTGTTGCTGATATCATAAGAGAGAATAAGCTTATTTTTATATCGAAATTTTTTATGTGGGTTCCATATCGCATGCGACTGTCAAATGTATGACTACAAACCGTATTTTTTGCAGAAAAAAATTATTAGAGAATTATTCTTTATTAGAAAAATTATTCTTTATTAGAGAAGAATTACAGCGGTAACGTTTTCTATGTTGTTAGATGTATTATTCTCAATCTAACTTAACTTGCATCTAACTAACTTAATTAGCTGATTAACTAACTTACTAGCTGATAACTCTCTAACTAGCTTAACTAGCTGATAACTCTCAATCTAACTAACTTAACTAGCTGATAACTCTCAATCTAACTAACTTAACTAGCGGATTTATCGACTTTAGGTATTTTAAAACATTTCATCTATCCTTCTTTGCGGCGAATTATTACTCAGAGGAATATTTTGATGATACCTGTGGTGTTTTATGATGAAGAACAGTTTTATTTACTTGTGTGACGGCCCACAACGTTGATTCCTCGCCAGTTGTATGTCGTTCTTTCGCTTTTGCCATTAACAATGAAATATTATATAGGCTCGTACTCCATCATCCTCTTGTTTAGAACATGACGCAAAAAGATTTGTTATAGTTCAATGTTTTAAATGCTTCTTTTCCAGTCCTTGAAAATAGGATACTTTTTATTAGCACGCACTTTATGCAAATGCTCTTGTAGTCTAGAAGACTTCATGACTTCATCTGAAACCACCTTTTGGCAAGTAAACGCGCAGGTAATGATTGATGTGTCGTAGAATGCAGAAATCTATATTTCAAATACTATATGTACTGCATGTATTTCTTCTTAGATTGCGACATTTTGAAATACAAAATTCGCTAAGATTTAGATGAATTAACTTTTCAACAGATTTAAGGTAGTTATAAAAATAGTGAATATGATGACGTCTATCAGTTTCATTCACGAATTCAGGTTTTGGGCGAAGCACACAAAGATAAGAAAACAATCCTAGAGTTTTACGTGTCTTTTACAGGTCTGATTTCGTGCACGCATCAACTTGTATGCCTTTGTTTGTTTGCGACGCCGGTGCGCTTATTCTGTAAACAAGTCATTACAAGCTGCCATATTTCTGTCGAAACATGCTTGATTGCGTGAATCGCGTCTTTGCTTACCAACGTGCAAAGACTTATCAGCAATGCTGAA
>KK112725.1:0-90230 GCA_000611955.2 Stegodyphus mimosarum | reverse complement strand
GAATTAGGTACACATATACTTAATGTTAATCTACATTTTTTAACGCTTATTTAAGCGGTCACAATTTAAAATTTTAGAAGCTAGATAAAATGTTTATTCATGAAAACAGTAAGTATTTTCAAATTATTTTGTTATATTAGTATTCTAAATAGGTACGTACGCCATGGTCGACTCTCTTAATTGTCTGAAAGCTCCCCTTTTGCTTTTGGATCCGTTGCCACCCCATGGAAAACTTTAGCTCCTGCTGGGGGATGGTATAGCCCTGTTGAGAACCCATGATCTACATCCACAATTTTATTTCTTACTTCGAAATAATATTTTTCTCCTTCTTCTGCATTAGAAGCGAAAGCGTTGTTTTCTTTACTTTGTTTTTCTCTTCAAATTGAAAATAATTTAACACAAGATTACCTCCTATTCAACTGAATACAGGAATGATAAATGAATGTCTTTGTCAGCCAACACATTTAACTCTTCCTTTTGTTAATAAATAGCCTTAGCTAAGCAAAACAAAAGCAAACCTTTTATCATTTACTATAACAGCATTAAAGTAATTCTTAATTTTTTTTCTCAAAAATATTGTGTTGATTGTTTTATTTACTTATTATACACAGAATACATACATACATAGAATTGGAGAGGAAGACGCTTGTAATATATTTATCTGCAATAGAAGGTGTGTATGAAAGTGTTCGAAATTAAAAGTATTGTGTCTTTGGAACATCTAAGAGCTGGTTTTGCCACATTTTTCTATTTTTTGTTTTTTACATTTTTATATGCTTTGGCGAATTCGGCGGGCAATAATCTTTTTTAATTCCTGTCTTATTTCAGAAATATTTGCATAACATAGGAACTTTTACTAAAGGAAAATATTTAGAGAATTTCTTCAAATATTTTTGATCTCGCGCTTTAGAAATAAATGTAAAATTTTCTTAAAGCTTTTATTTTGGTCTTTTTTTCCCGAAAAGCACGGAATGTTTCATCAATATGCTGTCAGTTTCATACATTAAGAAAAGCAAAAACAAAAGCATATGCTGTATATACCTATCAAAAGTTCAAAAAACGCTAAAACTCTAAAAATATTCTTCTATAGTTTAACATTACTCCGACTAAGCAGTGTCTTTCATACTAGAAAATAGACCCATAATATGATTCACATGAGTTGTGAGTGAGCATTTTTTGTACGTTTACTGAACATGTGACTTGGAACATTACCGAATCATCCGAAAATTACACAACCAGTTTCAGGTACTTTAATTCCAGAAAGGTAGGTTTGACTACTTCGCGTTGTAGGTGTTTTAATTCCTTATTGCCTGCGCCTATCGATATTATTTATATATATTGAAGCATCTGTTTTTATTTCTTACGTGTGTTGAGTGTAAAGCTTATATCAATTACATGTTAAATTAAATAAATTTCAGTTGTATACTATGACCAGTAAAATGCCGTGATAATTTAGATCTTATTAGAGAAAACAGATGCACGATTACCTTACACGGGATTTTTTTTGTCAGTCTTAACATCTTGCCCTGCTAGCCAAGTAAAATAGTTATTATAAAAAAGAAAAACAAAATGTATAATTATTTTAATGAGTCCATCTAGTATAATTACGCGCGGTCTAGCTAGTAAATAACAGTAATAAATATGAAAACTTGCTTATTAATACTGCGAACGGGTTCGTAATGGATTGAATACACAAGTCGTTCAAAAGGTAATAAAATTTATTCTTTTCACAAGAAATAAAACAAAATACTGAAATATTTCCTCAGAGATATTCGTCCAATACCATAATATCTCAAACGCTAAACAGAGAAAGTTAATCCAGTCTCACAGCGAATTCGCTTCAATCAAATATCAGAGCTAAATAAACAACAGTACACTTAAAACAGCTACAACTGAGCTGCTTGGATCTTGATTTTACTTTTGGCAGTGAACTACTTAAGTGTTATTACCAGTACATAAAAATTATACCATTGGCCAATAAAAATATAAATGAAAATTAAAAGTGTGAAACACCATGCCCAAGAGCGAGATCAATAATTGAGTTACTAATAAGTTAAGAAAATTTTTGTTTGAAAAGCAATTAGTTATAGCATTTGATGTGTATGCTATATGCATGGCGTCCAGAGGTGAAGTGAGATCTAAGTAAGAGAGAGTTAGGCTAGGCAGTGTAAGTCACATGACATGGAGGAGTAAGGTGATTGGTCCTTCAGTTCATTGAGGAGATTTCAGTAAAATATCTTTTTAAATATGAATTTCGCATTAATAGATGATAAATATGTATAAGAATAGCTTTTGGGTTTAGTTCTTTAGCTTCTTTAGCACTTTGAATGACTTATTGATATGATAAAAATCAGAAATCATTAAATAATTGGGATGGTGGATGGTGTTGTATCTCCCACAAGTCAATCAGAGAAGACTTGTGGGAGTTAGAAAATTTCTCAAATTTAACAATTAGTATTATACAGTTGATTAAATAATATGAATAATAGATAAATAAAACTTGATAAATACGTAAAAACGAAAAACAAAGTCCTATCTTTGCAAGAGAGATTAAATACAAAGTCCTATCTTTGCAAGAAAATATATACACACACAGTTTTGAGTAACACTAATGATGCAAAGTTTATGAGAAATAATATAATACAGTATATACATTACCACCATAAAGCTTTATGGTGGATGGTTCCAGGTCTTTTTACGATATTTTCTTCAGTCGGATCGTAATCCGTGAGTCTTCTGATGGCTGTATATGGTGAATTTTTCATTTGTTCAAAGAAGTTATGAGCGCTGATGAGAATTTGGTCATATATGGGATTGATATTGAAATCACTATGAGTTTGAGCATTTCTGATGTACCATGGTGCATTAACAATATTCCTGAGGATTTTATTTTGTAGGACATTGATCTTTTGCCTTTCGGTTTTACTGGCTGTCGCCCAGGCAGGGACCGCATATAAGATGATAGGCCTGATGAGAGTAATATATAAAGTTTTCTTCGTTCGAAGGTTTAATTTTGACTTTCTGCCTACTGAAGAGTAAACTGACATAAATGCAGCATTCGCTTTATTTAAGATATACGCATAAGTGCTTTAAAGTTGAGTGCTTTATGAATATGGACTCCTAAATATTTGTAGGAATCAGCGACAGGAACTAAGGAATTATTAATGGTGATATTGAAGTTAACAGGTCGGTTTTTCTTTTAGCGTCTAAAGAGTTATACAGCATTTCGGTGACTTGAGAGAGATTTTCCAATCATGGCCAAACTTTTGAATGATATTAACCTGAAGTTGTAATTTATCCAGAGCATGCTGAGGACGTCTGGAGCTGGTGAGTACAACAGTATCAGCAGCATACTTTAAAATATTGGAGGAAAATGGGGTTGCATGTCATTTATGAATATTGTAAAAAATATCGGTCAAAACGGAACCTTGTGGAACGCCAGTGAAAATAACTTTTTTGGATAATAGAGTATCTCCTGACCTGACTTGAAATGTTCTTCGCTTTAAGTAGGAGTACATTAGTTTAATGAAGCTATTTGGCAGCAAGAAGTTTGAAAGTTTGTGTAGTAAGCCTGCATGCCACACGCGATCAAAGGCTTTCTCAAAATCGAGGAAGCATCCGTTTTTTTTAATAAATTCTTGTGCTGTGAATTGTACTAGGTTGAGAATTTGGTGGGTAGTACAATGCCCTTTGCGAAATCCAAACTGATTATTATTAATTAAATCAAGCCTTTAAGGTGTTTCCAAAGCCGAGCACTGAGAATTCGTTCAAAAACTTTTCCCAGAGCCGGTAGAAGACTAACCGGACGATAATTTTTAACATTTTTAGGATCCTTTCCTGGTTTCAAAACAGTGACTATTATAGAATGTTTCCACTGAGATTGAAAATAGCATAAGCGAATGCAGGCGTGAAATATATTTGTAATTAAGACGATACATCTGTTCGGTAGAGCTTGAAGGGCTTCATTTGATATTAAGTTGCAGCCTTTGGCTTTTTTCTTTTTTAAATTCTTAATTATTGACTTTACTTCCTGAGGAGATGTAGGTGAGATGAAATCAGTATCTGGTCTATTGAGAATGCTATTCAGCGAGAAAGTAATTTCCTTTTCTCTGTATTTTCTTCAGGATGTTTATCGGAAATTATTCTGAGTTCTTCGGCATGCAATTTAGCTATATCTGCTTTAGAATTATAAGTTTGACCCATGTGATCAATAGAGTGCGTTTGGTTTGTCGTGAACTGAGCTGCGGTGTTTTAATTCGGCTTTTATAAGCTTTTTAATTTTCAACATTCTGGTAATATTCTTTCACGACAACATTCTGGTAATATCTCTTTTCTCGATTTTTCTGGATGGCAACAGCAATTACGAGATATTTATTTATTAAATATTAAATGGACGCGCTCTTGTATTTTTACTTTTCCGACGTAGCTTCAAATTCCTCTGCGTTTCACGGGAAAATAAAATAATTTTAATTACAATTCTAAATAAATACAAAAATCTGCAACACTGCCCCCTTCCCAAGCACTGCACGTCCCGGGCAATACAATTCCTGGACAGGAAGCCGAGCTTACAACTAAGGAATTAATGCAATAATAAACCTTACATTACAATAACAAAATAAACAATAATTGCAATAAGTAACTTTCAGCAAATCAAATACTATCAAACACCAAATACATATCAAATACTATTAAATACTAAATACAAATCAAATACTAAATACAAATCAAATACTAAATACAAATCAAATATTATGAAATGCTACATACAAAAAGGACTATGGTCTTATACTATTTACATTACTATTGACAATTATATACATTACGTATTATGGCCATAGTAAGGTGCTAAGCTGTCGTAATGACGACTTAAGGCTTAGAATTCCATGACTTACGGACCCCAACCACGATGTCGTTCAGCCTGTTTAGGACTGTGTACGGATCATCCCAAGGTGACTATAGTTTCGGATAGAGTCCTTTGCGGCGAGCCGGATTCCACAACCGCACCTTGTCTCCTTCGTTGAAATTATGTCCAGTGGCTCTGGTGTCGCATCGGGTCTTCATCTTCTCCGTCGCCAAGTTTACTCGCTCTTGTACAGAACGGTTCATCACTTCAAACCGGGCTTGGACATCATGGATGTATTCCTCAGGCAATGAAGGCGCATCCGGATGAAGACCAAACATAAGGTCATAAGGCAGACGAAAGTCTCGACTTGAACTGTTTAGCTCATAGCATCAGGGATGGAGAATTGCCGGTAGTCTCGGTTATCTTCGACCTAGTACGACATCGGCAGCTTTCTGAGCCAGGTTTTTCAGACAACGCATCGGAGTTTCGAGGTGAGAATCCCTTCTGCTAATGAATAATTATGTCCTCTGATGCTGAAAACAGTCTGTTGTCTGAAGTCCAAGGAAAAATTGTATTTCCTTAAAAAGTCCAATCAGAGTCAAATCAATTAAAAGTCCAAGTATGCAAATATCTGTAATATCTGCCACATATGCCGTGTGATGGTAGACAGCACTTCTAAGCGCGATGTTCACGTTTAACTTCCCATCTATATCGATTTTATCACCAGACGCAGTCTGGAGGGTAACACAGGATGGCGTCCAAATGATCTTATCCTTAAATTGTTGAGCTAAGTCTTTCCGAATGATGGTAACATTAGCTCCTGTGTCAATGATCATATTGCAAGGAATTCCATCGATATGCCCATTAATGGATAGTCCATTACTGTTGCCGCTCACTACAGAAATCTTGAGCGTTTTAAAACGAGGTTTTTCACTATCGTTCAAACTCCACTCCCGAGTATGGTCATTGATTTGATTCCTGCGTCGCTGTTGGAAAATGATCTTATTTTCCGTGTTCAGGGGTGTTCCGCAGTTCTTTCGTACGTGGCCTTCAGCTCCGCAGTTCTAGCACCTTGGTTTCTTCTGACTCCTTTCCTGTTTCATGGCATTTAATTGTTTGGTTAAATCGTCTGTATTATTTTACGTGCTCTGGGGTGTTCGGCAGTTCCTTCGCATGTGCCCTAAAGCACCGCAGTTCCAGTACTTTACTGTCGGTTTCTTATCACTCATATACCGTCTCAAGGCATTGACTTGTCTGGATAAATCATGTAAATGAGCCATCAACTGATCCACTAGCTCGTGGATTCGCACTGCTCTGACTGGGTGGCGATCTCCACGATTTGCTTGTTGGACTGCCTCGAATTTCACGGCATACAATAGAGTGCTTTTTATACCCTTCAAATTCGCCATTCACAAAGCTTTCTGTATTTCAGGATCCCGAATACCGTCGATAAAGTATTGCAGGGACAGGATTTCCCTTCTTTCCGTCGGGCACTCCGAAAAGGCGAGGTGAGTTAGCCTTTCAACATCCGTGGCGAGCTCCTGGAGTGTTTCGGTGGGTTTCTGTTGACGGAACTTTAATTGAAGCCTGCTGTAGTCTTTCAAACATTTCTCGCCAAAGCGCAGCTCCAACGCGCCGGATAGAGCTTCGAAGTCTAGTCTTTTGTTTTCGGGAAGAGTTTGCAGGATATCCGCTGCGTCTGCTCTCAAAGAAGCGGCGAGATAACAGGCTTTAGTTTGGCAATCCCATCATTTGCATCCGCAGCTTCAGAAAATTGTGTCTCATATACTTGCCAGGAGGTCTTTCCATCATGCGTGGATAACTTTAGTGAGGGACAAGAATTCATGGGTAAAAATCTAAAACCATCGGAATTGTTCCCTGCCGTTGCTTCGAGTTTCTTTCAATTATCAACTTCTTTGGCAACTGCAGAAACCCTGTCATCAATTTTTTGTTCGATTTGGTGTTGTACGATAGAGACTCTTCCTTCGATTCGTTGCTCCACAGCAGAAACTCTTCCTTCAATTTGTTCTTTCACGAAGAAACTTTGTAATCTTTTGTTGTTCCACGTCGGAAGCTCTCTCTTCTATTTGTTCCTTGACAAAAGAAACTTTCTTTTCAATTTGTCCAACTTTATTTTCAACTACGTCAGTTCTTCCTTCCATAGATTCAAATTTATTTTTTATTATTCAGCTAATCTCTTCTTTAATAGCTTTCATTTCTTCCTTAATGGAAACATGACCAGCTTCCATCTTTTTTAATGGATTTTTCACCAGCTCTTATCTCTTCTTCGAATGCAGCAAAAGCAGTGACTAGCTGTCTCAATTGCTCTTCCATAGCTCTAGTGAACGACATTCAATCCCACTTCTGACATCAAAAATTGTTGCGTGCGTACGGGCTCGTTTTGGATTGAACGCACAGGTCGTTCAAAAGTTAATAAAATTAGTTCTTTTCACAAGAAGTAAAACAAAGTACTGAAATAGTATGTCCTCATAGATAATTGTCCAATATCACAATATCTCAAACTTTAAGCAGAACTCAATACAAAACAGAGAAAGTTAATTCAATCTCACAGCGAATTCGCTACAATCAAATAACAGCGCTAAGTAAACAACAGTTAGCTTAAAACAGCTACAACTGAGTTGCGGTGTTTTAATTCCCTTTTATAAACTTTTTAATTATTCACGGGAACGTTCTGGTGATATCTATTTTCTCGATTTTTCTGGACGGCAACAGCAATTACGAGATATTTATTTATTAAATATTAAAAGCACATGCTCTTGTATTTTTACTTTTCCGACGTAGCTTTCTCTCCAAATTCGTCTGCGTTGCACGGAAAAATAAAACAGTTTCGATTACAATTCTAAATAAATATTGTAATTAAATAAATGCAAAATCTGTAACAATACTTTTAAATCGCTTTGGTAAACTAGACGCTTATACCGACAGCCGCTTACAGTAATTATTACTGAAAAGAAAAAATATATAATAATTTTAATAAATATAGTTAATATTATTTCATGGTCTTAATAATAAAAAAGCTAAAGAAATGCTTTTTTTTCTTCTATGAAGCTTAATTGATTAATCAGTGACAAACAGATTTAATTTAAAACATAAATATTTTAAGCTTTGTTGAAGGGCAATATGCTTTACTAGAGGATAAAACTATTGGCAACATATTTTTTTTAAATCCCCGAGATGTTAATTAAATTTGAAAGACAAGCACATTTGTTCTAAATAGCTTGAGATTTCTGTTTGAAAGGTCTTACATTTCGCGAATGCTTTGAGATGCATATGTTCGGGTGAAGAACTATGTGTGTTTAAAAATTGGTGACACTAGGTGTCGTTATTTTCCTACAGTGCGAAGAACATACATACGTACAGATTCTTCGTTGTTTAAATTGCAAAATTTTAGCAAATTGATGCAAACTGATTCACTAACTGAATGAATGGTTGCAGTTTTCTTCATTCGTTTTCGAGCGTAATGAAATTACGTGCGAAAATGCTTTTAGGTATTAATTGTAACTACTGAAATCAACAATGAATATGAAAGAAATGAATTTTTTACAGTGTATTTGATTGTCGTAATAATGAGCTAGTTGCGTTATCATCCGTGCAAAGCAAGGATTTTATTTGATGTTATACATCATGGTGTTGCAGCGGTCATAGTTACGGGTTTCTGACTCTTGGTGATTTTAGACATGTCGATCTCGAATGCGACGATGTCCTGGCCATCCTCATCGCGTCATCTATAATTGGTTTTGTAAACCAATTGCTCCTTGGTTTTTGGTTTAGTGAGATATTTTAATGGTGATGTTTGCCAATAGAAGAGGCCTGCGAAGTGCGTGTTCATGTTGCCGACTGAGGATAGACCCTGGAATTTCTTGGTCTACAACTTGACGTTTTCACCGATTACTCCAAAAGCAGCTATTTTTGGAGGAAGCGACGAAATGCCATGTCTTTCGTGAGCAGCGCTGTCAGCGCTATTATTAATGTATTATTTGTAGAAATTTATGACCTTATTAAAAATTTGGAACTCAGCATTATTTTACTAACATCTGTATATGGAAAAGTTATAATTTAGGTGCGAATTAGCTGCATGTTTGACCTTTTCCATAAAATTTAATATTCTTCCGTGTCAGCATATTTTTGATCCATTAGAAAATACATAATCACATAATGTATTTCACGCGGAGTTTAATTCTTTGTTTCTTAATTTTTTTTTTACATTCATTTGGAAAATTAATGAGAAATACTGAAATCCTTCAGCTGAATGATCTTTCAGCTGAAAAAGTAATATTTTTTTTTGAAGATTTGCATGAAAATTAATAAACACTTCATTGCTCAGTACGAGTTTTAACTGTGTGATTTTTAATTAATAAATTAAATGCTTAGCATAATTTTTAACAGAACATATTGAGAGAATTAGATGATTAAAATTTACAGTGAAAATAAAAACTAAGTTCAAATATTCAAGATCTGCCGTCCAGACGGTATAGTGGTTAAGAGAGCCGACTGCGATACCAAAGAACCCGCGTTCGAGTCCCGGAGAAGGCATGGTCGTAATTGTCCGTCTCTGCATATGAGGCAAAGGCTGCCTACCTATTAGGTGCCTCCATAGTAAAGTGACCATCATTTCTGGCCTTAGTAGTAGCTAAGCCGAAGTCGGCTGAGGGCCCGCCATTGGTAAAAATAAAATAAAATTCTGATTGTAAGTTAGATTTGACTGACTCAAACATCCTTAAATCCTTAAACTGTTTTTATCTGAAACCGTTTGATCTGTTTTTATCTGAACTGGCACCGTTTTTATCTGAAAAGGGATTAAGAAAACTTACTTTTTGACGAAACAAGTGTTGCTGTTTGAAATTAGGCAATTTCCGAAAAGAAAACTTTTACATGAGCTCTGATAATTAGAACAAACATATCGAGTATTATTTATTTCTTCTGACGTTAGTGACCATTTCTGCTGATCAGCTGGCTTTCTTCTATTATGTATAAGCTTGAAAACAAAACTTAAAGAACTCTGATTTATTTCAAAAAATTATTAATCAAGTTCATTAGATTGTCTAAAACATTATTATCTACAGTCAAAGCAGTGTCCACAGGAGGACGCAATTCCTTTGGACGAACATCATTTGTAGAACTTGTCATGTTTAAACTAGGCTTATATGTTTCTTGTAAAACGTATGGGTAATACAGCCGCATCCATTTCAATAATGTGTTCTTAGCATCCAGTACACGTGAGATTATGTCTGCTGCATTACTCTTAGAGGGTACATGACCTCATTTGAAGTTCTCGGTAAGCTGTTGAATGCTTGAAACCCTGTTGTCTTAAGTCGAAGAGACATATTAATCCTCTCAAAGAAGGTAGTAGATTTTGACCATCTTTAAACTTGGTCAAATTGTAATTTCAGTGATTCAGTTTGGATAGAAGCAAGCACGCTGCCAACTCAAGATTGAGAATCGTCATTGTCTTGATTAGAGCAACACCCGACTCCTGCACAAAAGATGGCTGAATACGATTTTTCCTTTGAAATAGCTTAAAGATACAATGCAATTCTGTACGCAGCCTCTAAGTCACCAGAAAATGAGTGAACAACAATTTTTTTTACATCGCTGCTTACCGCACATCTCGGAATACGTAGTTCTTCGATTACGAGAAGCCGTAAGTTGTGCCATGCAACAGATATCGGTCCGAGAAGTGGTTCGGGACAATCAGTTTGAAGTAATCATTTGCATAAATATTTTAGCTCTGGTAATGACTGGTCCAATGAAACCCAAGAGGTTTTGAATGCAAGTTATATCTGGCAATATTGCTCGTTTGGTGTATGTGCTACCAGGTTTAACGGACACTTTGAAGGAGTAAGTATGACCATATGCGTCCCATTGCACTCCTAGAGCTTTTATTCACCCGATTGGTGGAAAGGATAATTTCCAAACTCTCCTTAATTTAACTCAGGATTATTACCATTCTATTTATGTAAATTCATTCTAACACAATCAAACAACTCGGTGAATTCTTTCTGAAAACGCTTGGCTTGAGACAAATCCGAAGCGTCTGACAGGATGTCGTTCATGTAGAAACTGATTAAAGCTACGAATGAGACTAGGCTGGAGGAAAGTCTTTTTTTTCATCAAACGCTACTTGATGAAGTATCCTCTGGGCTAAGAACGGAGCACATGCTGTTCCATATGCAACTGTTTGAAGAGTGTAGGCCTTTAGTGGAGAGTCAATACCTTACTTCTAGAGAGTTCTTTGAAGGTCGACTTGGGGGTTGTCGATTTCTATTCGTCGAAACAATTTTCTATGTTCCCAATAAAGGCATAAAGATGTTCCCTAAATCTTAACATGATAGAAAACTTTGTCTGTGACTTAACGTGATAGAAACTTCGTATATGACAATTCCTTTGAGAAGAATGTCATTAAGAAACTGAACCCTACTATTTTTTTACACTATTTACACCAGCGTTGAAAACCACCAGCAATCGATTGATATTCTTATTAGATTTGTGATAAGATAGGTAGATCTTGTGATGAGATAGGTTGTAAACTACCTCCGAACTAGCTTCATTTTCACTCTCAACCATATGATGCAATCATACATATTCGTGCATGACTTCAGTATATAACACATTTACCGTTGGATTGATTTCCAGATACAAAACATTTAACATGCCTGTCGTTTTCATTCGAATTGAGATCAATGAGGCTATAAAAGCATATTTTCAATCCATTCTAAGAAATAGATGACTTGAAACATTTAATCTTCCAAAAACTCACCTACAAAATTGCAGTGACGTTCGAGGGAAATATTTTGAACACTCTAAGATTTGGTAAGTTTTACCATTAAGTTATATCTCAAAATTTCAATGTCACTCTCCTATTACCTCTCATAGAATGAAAAGCTTTATCGTCAGACAAATTTTCTGGGCAGCACCAGCGCGGCGAGGATCTTGTTTCTTAAATTTACAAATTTCAACAGAATATTAAATTATTGTTAGTTTATTTATCTCAACCAAAAGTAATTATATATCTCTCTTATTATCATTAGTGAACTTTTATTCTACTGGATTAATTTAAGCAGTTACTTCAAAAACTGATTATGAGTTTATTCTATTACCCACAGATTTTTAGCGTAAAAAGGTTTACATATAATCATACAGATTTCAGCCTGAAATCTAGCTTGTATTTTCCTAATTATAATGAAGGTAATTTATCTGATAAGAAGGGACCTTTAGTATTCGTTTCTCATTTATAACTGACAAGAGTTTAATGATATAAACCACAGATTTAGCTAAACTTGTGTGCTGTTAATATTCATTGTCGTGGTAAATCTTGACGGACACATTTTTAATCCCATTATAAACGTTTTGAGAGCTTAAATTCATAAATGAAGTATGGGACAATGGTGAGTTTATGGTTGATATAGAAAGAGGAATTATATCTTACAAAATTTTCTTATATTTCAGTTAACTAAGGCTTCCTCAGTTCCATAGGCTTCCTCAGTTGACCATCTAAGACTTCAGGATTTGGCAAAAGCTTACCACAACAATAATAAAAAAGATTAATGTTTAATTTTTAATTTAACTAACCAACTGTTGTTTTACGTTTTGTTGCTCTTTACTCTTCGTTTTACATCTGACCCTGCTGCGCCAAGTATGTGTATAAGAACGCAACGTATATGTTTAAGAACGCAAAGCGAGCGCCATACTGCAAAGACATGCTTACAAAAATATCACCTGCTGATTGACCTTTCGGAGATAAAAGTTTGGCTCTGAGCGTGCCCGTGAGTGAATTTACTGGATACTCAAACAGTCTGACGCCGCATATTTAAGTAATAAGTAAAATCTGAGTTTACGAGGTGTGTAAAAAGAAATGGTGGCAGAGTTAGAAATCATTTTGGCAGATCATCATAAATGCTTTATGTTTACGCGTTAAGCTTAAAACGTAGGAAATTTCTATTATTCCGATTTTAATTTGCGTTAATTTGCTTGGCCTGCACATTGCATCGGATTCTATAATTTGTGATAATTCTATAATTTGTTACATATCTACTGGTACAGCACTAAAATTCCAAATTAACGATTAAAATGGATATTATATTATTTGCATAATTTTGCATTCAGAGGAAAAAGCGTCCAGCCTATCAAAAATTGAAAAAAAAAAGAGGTTTTGAATTGTGTTTTTATTTTACTTAAAAGCAAAAATTTAGTTTTATAAGAGTGCAATGGTAAATAATATTTAATTTATTAAATGAAGACATGTCTTTGAGGTATCAGACTGAAACCGGAGGTTTACGAATTCTTCTATTTCTAAATAATTTAATACAACCATTTAAATGACAAGTATTATAATTATAAAAAAATCTGATGGGTGATCTTGTATGGTAGCTTCCTTGTATGGTCTATCAAATTATACACATTTTTTTGCTGCATTTCCTTTAAACTTATTTCCTCGAATTTCATTAGAGATGTATTTCCCATTCAATTAATCTAGTTCTCACTTCCCGGCAAAGCAAAAATACATAAAACTCAAAACATCTTCATTAAAAATTGTAAAAAGCAGAAAAAAATAAAACACCAAATACAGCTAAAGCAGCTAAGAAACAATTTTTACATATAAATTTAGAATTTCTACGCAAAAACAAGCAATTCGGTCAGCAGACAACAAGGCACATGTTTGTGAACAAAACTGAAAGTGGTTCCATTCCACAAAAAGACACTGAAGGTGACTTAATTCACTATTCTACTGGGTTTAAATTTTAGAAAAATGGCGGTTCGTTAGGCTTAACTCGCCACTTTTAAATTGTTGATAATTCTACAACTATTGTATACAGATTAACTAAAGGCATAAAAGCCTTAACCGGAACATAAGAACCACGTAATTCAATCACTTTTAAAGCAAAACATGCACAATTTACTAACACATAAGAATAAAAATACATGTACAAAATTTCAACGTTTTACGGTTACTCGTTCTTGAGTTATGAATGAGAGATACGTACATACGTACGTACGTAGGCAGATATCGAGAAAAAAATCCCCTCTGAATCCACTTTAATTGGAAAAAAACAGTCCTTTATTCTGTCCTTACGTACAGATGTCACGCAAAAACATCGTTCAAATAGTTTCTAGAGCGGTCGACATGGACATTTTCATTGAGATAACGTACCTGAATTTTTCACGATTGCAATACTCAAGCAATAACGTCTATTATTCTGATGATTGCAATTAAAAATGAGCAAATTCCACTTATTTATTGTTTAACAAAATGTTAAATGTGTGTCTTATAAAGTACTGCAGATAATCTACAGTAAGCATATGTAACATCCATACATTAAAAATATGCATTTCCTTAAAATGGCTTTAGACTTGCACACAAAGGTTTAGTGAACTATCTTTTAATAAAAGATTTGCTTTAAAGGCTAAGAAATTTTATGGAGATAATTTTTATGAAAAGTAGCGAAAATTTTTGTCATTAATTTTCAGAATTAGAAAGCTGAAACATTTTAGAATATTTATTATCTCAAAAAAGAAATAAGACAATAAGTTCCAGACTAATTCCGCCATATATTTATTCAGTAAATACACTTAGATATTCTCTCCCTGCCCCATAAAGAAGTGCCTCGGTATCTCTAGAAACGTTTTTTGGTGTCTCAGAATAGTCAAAATCTTAGAAAATAAAAACTGAAACAGAGTAACAGCAGTTGGAAAGTCACTTTATAGATGCACTTTCGGGTCGGAAAGGCTGCTGTCCATCTTTCGGCACTTTGGCTATGCAAGAAATGCTTTATTTACTCAGCTTTCGTTATTATGAGTAAGCATTGACATCCTGTTAAATTCGACCTTCGTTTTTTGGCGTACCTCCATGTTTCAAAAACTCAAGTATTTAGAAAATGCAATTTTATTTACGCAGTTTACGTTACATCTCTTTATGGGCCGTCTTCAAAATTCTTACTGCTGAATAAGCTTTAAAAAGAGAAGTTGAAGGTAAGAATAGTCTTCTCTTTGTGAGTCGTTTTATTAGGGAAATGCTATATTGAATCTTTGTATTTCATTTTTAATTATTATTCTCTTCTATTTTTTTTTCTGAGAAACATACAAAAATTCTACTTGAAAAATAAGATCTGGAAACTTCTAAGTTAGGAAAAGTTACATGGGAAACTTAAAAACTTGACATTTAAACGAAAAGGGACGAGAACACTTTAAGAGAAGAAGGAAAAGAAGAATGTAAGCAATAGTTAAAAAATTGTTTGACATTTCTTTGTCAAGATATACAACCCGCAGCTTAGAAGTTCGTGAAGTGACTCGAGTCAAATCTACTGCAGAATTCAGTTTAAGATTTTGTGCGTTCTAAAAATTCCATATATTTGCCTACAGTTTTTAGTGCATTTTCACTACTCAGTTTTTGACTTGTTTGCTCAGAAGAGAACGAAGTGTTGGCTGTTTTCTCTCTTGCTATAGTCTATTACTTCAATATAGAAATTTCAAATTATTTTCCGCCGCCCGACTTGTATTTTAAACATGGGAACGCAAAACTTTAGCAGAAGATTTTTGTTTTGTCTATTTTTTCCCCCTCCGCTTAATTTCTGTTAAGCATGTTTAGCTTCATGAAAAGCGTGCCACTGATGGCTGACTTAGAACTTCAGTCTCAAAGGTGGTGGACGAAATATGTGTGTTGCGATGATAGCGGCACGCGTCGCAATCGCAAATGCGGAGGGCTGGTAACGGCCTTAAAATCCACATTTAGAAGTAACAGACTCTCGTCACAGGTCGTTCAGTCAGAAAAGCAACGAAAATATTGCGCCGAACAGTTTGTCCAGTAAGCATCGTTTTCTTTCTACTTCCTTGTACGATGTAAAGGAAGTACTGTAATCGCGAAAATTTCGGGTACCATATTTAAACGAAAATATCGATTTCGACCGTTCTCGAATCCATTTAACGATGCCTTTGCGTAACTTCTGTAAATACGGACGGAATAAAAAGATTCTTTTTTCCAAAATGGATTTAAAATGTATTCAGAAGAGATTTTGTTTCGTGACGTCTATACGTACGTACGTATGTATGTATCTAGCATAACTCAAAAATGAGTAGCCTTAGAGGATTGAAATTTTGTATGTGGGACTGCTATAACATGCAGTTGTGCACTTCCTTTTTTGTTGCAATCGGCCGCACAAAATGTCTATACACACTCTGTTACCCGGCTTGAATGAGCTCAACTCTTTATTCTAATTATGTCGGTAAATTGTGCAGTTTTTGCTTTAAAATTGACTGAATTGTGGTATTTTTATATTCCGATTAAGGTTTTTATGGCTTTAGTTAACTTGCATATACACTCACGTTTGTGAAAATTGCGACACCATGAAGGACTTACGCGAGTGAGCTGAAATTTTCAGGAAATGCAAAGTAGCGCATGATATGCAAATGATTAGAATTGCAAATCCGTAGCGCAATGCGTATGCTGAGCAGCGCCCTCTGAACGGCTGATGGATCCGAATAAATAGACGGCTGTAGCGAGGCGTGTATGGTTATCGGTGGTTATCTGCTAGTGGTAAACGTTAACTCAATCTGTACTTATGCCTCGTCGACGAAAGAGAGCGAGATTTGAACAACTTACAGAGTTTGAACGAGGGAGAATCATCGGCCTTCGTGAAGCTGGATTGTCGTATCGTGCAGTAGCCTCTCGTGTGCAGCGTAACAGCAGCACAGTGATGCGCGTTTGGAAGCAGTGGACGGACGAGTGTCGGACAACTCGGAAATCCGGGAGTGGACCCCGAAATGTGACGTCAGCTCGCGATGATAGACACCTGGTCCGCATGGCGCGGACGGACCGTACAGCTTCCTCTAGACAATTGGCAGCACTGTGGTCAATAGCTACAGGTGTTTCATTGTGTGCTTCATCAATTCGTAGACGTCTGCTGCAGTGTGGACTGCGCGCACGGACTCCTTTATACAGGATCCCCCTAACGCACGACCATCGCCGCCTGCGGCTACAATGGGCCAATCAGCATAGAGACTGGCGTGCTGATTGGCAGCATGTCGTGTTTTCTGACGAATCCCGCTTTAATTTGTGGTACCATGATGGCCGCATTCGTGTCAGACGCTATGCCGGTGAACGCCACCTTCCGGAGTGCATTATCGAACGCCACAGTGGACGAACACCCGGAGTTATGGTCTGGGGCGCCATAGCATATCATAGACGATCTCAATTGCTACGAATTGTGGGCAATCTGAACAGCAACCGGTATATCCGTGAAGTTCTACAGCCCGAAGCTGTTCCCTTCCTTCAAAGCTTGCCAGGCGCTGTATTTCAACAGGACAATGCCCGCCCTCATACTGCTCGGATTGTTAAATCCTTCTTTGCAGCGCAGCAGGTACAGCTTCTTCCTTGGCCTGCGTGTTCCCCGGATATGTCGCCAATTGAACATGTGTGGGATGTCATTGGTCGGCGTCTTGCTCGTGATCCTCGTCCTGTTGCGTCTGCAGACGAACTTTGGGTACGCGTACAAACGATATGGAATGCTCTTCCTCAGTCAGACATTCAAACTTTGTTTGACTCCATGCCACGTCGTGTAGCAGCACTTATTGCGGCGCGTGGTGGCCACACAAAATACTGATTCTGATCTCTTGTTCTTGTTTGTTTGCTTTGAACATTTAATCATTTATTTGTACCACTACCACTCAACTGTGTATTAAATTGCATTCAATTATGACGATTCCTTCTTGGTGCTGCAATTTTCACAAACGTGAGTGTAGTAGTTGTAGAATTATCAAAAATTAAACAGTTTAAGTGGGGCTAAGCCTAAGGAGGCGCCATTTGTTACATTTGAAAATTTTAGTAGAATAGTTAATTAAAACAGTTTGTGCACCAAATTCAGTGCCTTTCTGCCTAGCGGAACCAAAAATAAACTTTCAATTTTGTTCACCCAAAATCTCTTTTCCTACCCGTTGGCCGAATTGCTTTGTTTTTTTGCGTATTAACTCTAATTTTAACTACAAAAGTTTTGTTTTTTTACTGTTAACTATATTTCGTGTTTTCCGTTTTTCTGTGTCTAACAATTTTTAATGAAGGTGCTTTGAGTTTTATGTGTTTTTGCCTTGCAGTGAGAACTGAATTAATTGAATGAGAAATATATCTCTAATAAAATTACAGGAAATATGTTGAATGACATGCAGCAAGAAATATGCATAATTTAATAGGCCGTACAAGCAAGTCACATGGTGTCTGTCCTCTTCAGATATTTTCCTTTGTTGTTGTCTGCTTGTTGAACGTAAAGAATTATTGTGCGTATGTTGCTAAAAGTTGGCACATTTTGCAATATTTGGCGACTAATACGTAAGCATATATGTCTCTATATGTATGGTAGTGAAACGTTTTGTTAGATGTAAGACAATGGACAACATTGCGAGATGTGTCATAGGCTATTTAAGGAGCTGATTTTTAAGTGAATATTTATTTGTTGAATAACTAAAATTCTGAATGTATGTTTTCTGCTGCTACGATAGTCACATCTTTCTTCTGAGATCTCTTGCAAAAATTTCAATGTGAACTTACAGGATTATTATAGTCAATCTTAATTTAAATAAGGCTAATATTTCCAGCCATAAATTGTATACCACAAAAGTTTAAATTTGAGATTTTTGTACCTTGTTAAGTATGACTTACCATTTTTACCAGTTAGTTTCAAAGAATTATTTATAGATTATTTCAAAAATGCAGATCGTTGCTTTTTTGAATCTTGATGCTGATTCTGTATTCCTAACTGGAAACTTTCTTTAAATTGTGAGCAGATGTGCATTTTTTTTTCAAAATTATAGTCAGTACAAAAACAAGCATGTCAGAGGTAACTTATGCTGTTCTTACAGGGGAAAATGTGCACTGACTTAAAAAAATCTAAATAACACGTTGCATCAATTAAAAAAAGTGAAAATACAAATTGTAAAATTCTGAAAGATATACCCTGCGAAAATGTTTATTGAAAGACTGGAATGTTGCTTGAAAATTCAGTAAAATTTACAGTAACATTCGAAATGTATATTTTGTAGCTTGCATGAATAACTGCTTTGCAAATTTCAGAAATGCCATTTAACCATGGGATTTCTAACCCGAGTAACACTGTAAAGTTTAAACCGAATTTTAAGTTTTCATTAACCTTCTACGAATGAATTACTTTAATAAAGAGATGTTCAACTGATAGAAATGCGGAACGTAAAAAAATCAAGATATTTTATCATCATTATCTTACGTTACAAAGTTCGTTTTAAGTGTAAATATTTAATTCTATGAGGGATTTGTCCAATCTCAACCGGTCATGAGATTTACTTCTACTTTACGTACATTATCTAATTCTTTCACAGATCTTTCAAAAGAGGTACGAAAAAATTTCCAATTTTAGCGAGCACCAATTCATAGCAACCTAATTATTTATCTCACTTGCAATATTTTCAGAAAACTTTGGGAATTAGTATTCACTTGTAATAATGATACTGAAAATTTCGCTCGCCAGTTCTACAGTTATCTTTTTTGAGACATTTGTGCTAGAAATAGTTAGCATTCGCGATGTGGATGTTTTCGCCTGGCTGAAACTGCTATGGGTGGTCGGCTTATCTCAAACTATATACTGTGACTTGTCGTCATTTTAGTATAAAGAGCATAAATATGGACCCTATTAAAACTTTGAGATAACCTGTCACTGGCTAAACCAGTTTTTCTGCTTTTATTTAATTTATCACTTTAATCGCATTATTTTGAGACTACCAGAATAGTGAAGTTGGTAAAGCTTTACAAGAAGCCAGCATTGTTGTTCAACAGTTTGAGTTGCAAAGGTACTTATCTGGCTTTTTGTATCAGAAGATTTCTATATTTTCCCTGAAATTACCTTTTAAGATGACCCCCCCCACCAGTGGACTAGATGGTATAGTGGTTGGGGGAGCTGAATGCGATATCGAACGGCCCGGGTTCGAATTCTGGAAAAGGTATGAATGTAAATTGTGTAACGGTGGCCGCCTAGGCGCCTCCATAATAAAATGACCACCCCTGGCCTTAGTAGCGGCGAAAGCCTAAAAATGGTTAGTGCTCGCAATAAAAAACTGGTAGTTTAATTCGGGTTCGAACCCAGGTGGAGCAGCTGTCTGTATGATTGGTTTTCGCGTTGTTTCCTACAAGAACCAGTTTCCCGTAGAAGTTCCTCCGCTAAGGCATCCATTGCCTTAGACCAAAAGCTCTCATTTTACTTTGCCATAATCAAATAATCTAAGTCTTAAGGTGCTCCTGCATCATAATGCCTTGCTACGATGTTATGCCATGAGCAAGTAGGGATGCGCCTAATGCTGTATGTTTGCAATTTACTACCTATGAATATGTCAGATTTGAATATTACGCTATATATCTTAAGTTTGAATCTTGATTTAATGCTTTGCAGGTCATTAACAACCGGCTTCTCTTTACAACAGTTAAGAGGCTTACGTTATAGAAATAATCGCATTAATCTTTAATTGGTTATCTCTAGCCTACATAAAAATTCAGTATTCTTTGACTTTCTTTTCTCATTTCAGCTTGCCTTAGGTAGACTTCTGCAGTTACTGCTTTAGAGATTTTTAAACCTTCGAGAGTCGAGGATTTGACCCTGTAACTCTAAAATTCTTCCAAATGGCATGAACAAGTAGTAGTTTTGTGACTGTAATTCCAAAAGATTCTCTCGCTTTGTACCTGGAGTGTTTTTTTTTTTTTTCAAATATACATCTGAATCCTAAATCATATTTATCAGGAGCTGGAAGAATTTTGTCTGTGTAACGAACTGAAAAGCCATCCATATATGCGGAATTTTACGCCCATAACTTTTTGAGGACTAAAAGGTAGAGCTGCATGTAGACATAAATGTTTTGCGCAAATGGTTTTTGGTTTGGTTTCTTGGGCTTATTTGATTACGGCAAAGCACTCGAGGGCTATCTACCTAAAGAGAGGGATGCCTTCGTGGGGCTATTTCTAACACAGGTGGAAAATCAGGAAAACGCTCATGCAGTCAGCCCGTTCACGGAATTCGAATCTCGGAACGAACTACCAGTGTTCAGCGACTTTACCGCTCGGCCGCTAGTGAGCCTTTAATCGATTTTGTATTTCATTGTTTCCTTTCATTGCCATCACATATTCTTATGTTACCGCTGAAAACATAGAGCAGAATCATGTATACCTAATACAGTTGACGCTTCTGGATGAGATTTTAAAATTCTAATCTCAAGTTAATATATTCTATTTGATACGAATCTCAAATAATTTTATTATCTGCTGATCTTATATAGAACTGGAAAGTTGTTCCGATGAAAATCCTGGCAAAGTTAATATTCTTCACTTAACTTTTCAGAACGCCCACGCATACTGTCACATTCATACCCTAAATGTATTCGCTGGAAATGTAAGTGTTACGTCACTAGATTTTAAAGTAAGATTTTAAGCATCGGGTAAATTTTGCAAGAATAACTTCAAAGAATATTTCTTTCCCTCGTTTTCCTGGAAATATTTAATTTTATATCATGCTGAATACTTTATTCACATTAAACTGAAATATATTTGAAGATTCACTGACACCAAAGAAAAGGTTCAATATATTTGAAAGAGGTAACTGCTTTTATTTCCTTACATTCTTCTCAGAGTTCTTTATGCAAAATTTCTCAAAGAAAGGCGCAGATTATTAATAAAACTGCCAAAGTGAAAATTCATTTGTAAAATATTTATTGTGCTTTAGTTATTAAAATCTCATATCATTCATTCTCTTAGGCGCAACACTGGTTGTGGTACTGCAAAATAAATGTAGTCATTTAGACCACTTTTCCATGCAATCAGATAAGACTTTTAAGAATAAATTTAAAGATCACATACATTCTCGACGGTTAATGATTCCATAAAAGGCTGTACTAGCCGATTTCTATTACTTAAAAGAGCCAACCGAAGATGTGTATTGATGTCGAGAGCACATTATGATATTTCGTTTACTTAGTATTTAGGAATGCAACCTGAAATAATAAATGCAAATAATTTAAAGATATTATTGCAGATGTCACAGATAATAGTTAACTGCTGTTTTAAATTAATTTTGTGAAAAATCTTTGTAGACTGATCAACAGAAAGGCCAAATATTACGTTGTATGTACAGGAAATTAAATACAGAGAAATAAATGTTTATCAGTAAATGTTTATATGCGTAAATTTCAAAACTTAAAAAATTTAATAAAAATTAAACAAAAACATTGTGGGAGCTTATACTGAGTAATATATTCAACAAATTTAAATCTGAACAGTGAGCTATCAGCACTAATTCTACGATGAATTGTGTACCCATATAATCTGCGTCATTAGGGAGAAGGATAAAAGCAGACACCCAGCAGGATTTCCGTCATTAATAATAGTAATAACAATAATTAATTCTGTGACTACAGGTCAGGCAGAAAAATAGCCTCACCAGAATGCCTTAAGGTTGAGATGCAACAAGCCTTAAGTTCCTTAGAAGTCAACAGTGAACCTTTAGTCCAACCAGCAGCCAAATAGTAAAGATCACTGAATACTGGTAGTTCGATCTAGTTTGGGTTCGAGCGCAGGCAAATCAGCTTGTTGGATGGTTAGTTTTGTGGTTATCCTATGCGTAACGTGAATACGAGCCAGTTTCCCCCATAATGTCCTCCAAGAAGACATCTCTTCCCTGAGGCAGATAGCCCTAGTGGCTTGGCCATAAACAAATAACCTAACCTAAACTAAGTTTAAATGTCGTTCTTTAATTAAGTTGTATCTGAATACTTCATTTTTAACGAAAAATAGTTACTGAAAATGTATCTGTCAATTTTCCACGTAAAGATCTGAAACATTTTATTGAGTAAAGCATGATGAATATTTTACCAATTGGAATTTTAGTCTAAGGGTACCATACAAAGATTAGAACTGCTTTTACGGATTTCTTTCTGTCGACTACATCGAAAACCCTGCAGACGAAAGTACGCGTCTAAAGTCAAACATAAGTGATGTTTGCTATTCTGGATGGAAATTTGCTGTTATTTATACACTATCATAAATTTTTTAATTTAAAGATTTTTTAGAAATTGCTTTTCCCTCCTTCGCTTATAGTTTTAAGCTTTCGTCTGAGAGCACGATTTAATCTTTCGCTGCCATTTTATACTAAAAACTACACAAGACTGCACTGGATAATTTGATTATGACAAGTGTACTAGGGCCCAGAGAAAGGGATGCCTCTTTGGATGACATTTTGAGAGGAACTGGCTCAAAATTATGTTATACTGGTGGAAAACCACGAAAACACTCATTCAGCCAGCCCCTTCGCAATGACGTAAACCCAGGTACCAGGACTTAAGAGGTCTTAAACCGCTTCACCACTCGTGGTCAGATTATGCGGAATTTATAATTGTAATTCTTTCATAAATACACTTTTAATTTGTGGTCAAAACCTAGTTCATGAACGTGAATTAATTTCAGAAAGAAACGAAATTGCTAATAGTCTCAGAAATTAATTCCCAGAGAAAGTTCTCACCGACAATAAATGCATCAAATTAAGTGAGGTATTTGCATTCTCAGCAAAGCCATATAACCGCTTAAATTACGGACTGTCCAATATTTCCATCAATTACCTTTCCATCAATTTCTCAGAGTACTTCATATAGTACTTTACATCAGGAATGCATCCTGTTCCCGTTCAATGCTTAATTTAATCTATTGTATGCTCGGAAATTCCAACGGTGAAAGTGAAAATATAAAACCTCGTTACCGAACACATTCTACTAAGGAGATAAAGGCAAAATATGAGGGAATAAATAAACTATGTAACTTAATTGCAATTGATGTAACTGTATCATTTTAAGTGCAACATATTTTTTACTGTTAAACATGTACTTAGCTGACGTAACAGAACGTTATAAAGAATAAAAAAAAGGCGAAAAGGAAATATATTTGAATTTAGATATTCCAGTTTCTAAGGGCTGATCTGCATTTATTTGATCTTGGCCATTCTGCGCTATGCCCTTTGTTTTACGTTTTTGAATCACTTTTATTATCCTTAGCGTTCTACTTCGCAAGGCAACAGAAATTAGTATTTTTGTCATCTTCTATGCATATGTAATGTTCATAGATACAACATACGGATTTAACTTTAATGAACATTCAACTTAATTCACGCGTTCCATGACGTGATCTCCCATCATCTTTGTAAGCAGACTTCCTTTGAAGGGACAAGAACGAAACATTTTACGTCTAACGAAATTACGTTTATTATTCTAACGCAATGGTTTACGTCTTCAACAATATAACGCATTACAAAGGGTCACATGCTTTCTATTGATGATTATGTGCCTCTGAACCTCTACGGAGAGCGTTGTCATAAATGAGGAAAACTATTGCGTGTCCGTTCACACACAAAATGACTAATCGATATTATTCAAGTCTATGTTGAAATGCAACTTATTTCTTTAACTTTTGGACCGAGCGCCTGAACAGTGGTCGTTCGACCTGGTTTCGATTTCAGGTGAACGGGATGGTTCCGTAGGTGTTTTCGTGGTTTTATACATCTGTAAAATGGATGCGAGCCAATTTCCCTAAGAAAGTCCTCCACTAAAGCATTCCTCTTCTTAGGCAGATGCCCTCACATGCTTTGCAATAATGAAATAAACGAAACATTTTTTACCTTTGAATGAACATTGGTGGGATGGTAGTTAACGATGATGTCTGCCTTATCGTTAGGTCTTTGTTCGAATCTCGGAGAAGGCATGGATGTTTTACATAGTGTCTATGTACCATGGGGGCACTTAAACTACTGGCGAACCCGATGTTTTCTGGAATGGTTTGGTGGTAGACAGGTAAACCCTACGATCCGTCACCCACCGTATTCGTTCTCCGTCAAAATTTCGGTGGAGCTGCACAGTTAGTACCGTGAGACTATACCTGTGCAAAAACCATTGTGAAATTCTAGTGTCTCGCCCACTTCTACCTTTTCCTACAGCATTCACATTTCCGCAGTTCACTTTTTTCCAGAATCTACATTGCTACAGGGGGATTCCTCTTGACCGGCAATAACGGAACCTCACTAGTTCCAGATAAAGGATTTTTCGGATAACTAAATATGCATTTCTAGAACTTAATCTGTTCACGGTTTTGATGTCATTTCTAGAAACTGCAACATACAAAGACCGTCGGTCATATTTTTTTGTCTGTTCGGCACTGATAAATAAATAACATTGAAAATCACGGAGATTATTTAAAATTAAAATACATACATGTGATTTTATATTAAAAAAATACAACTAAATCATATTTTAAAATTACTATACATATTGCCATACAAAAGCTACGAACTTTTTAGTATGTGACATATAAATTTAAATGCCTACCTGCTTACGAGATGGGTGGAGTTTTTAAGTATTCGCTTTTTTGTATAATGACGTTCCATAATATCGTATTCTGACATAGATGAACATTGCTTTACAAATCTTATGAAAATCCGCAACCTTTCGTCGGCTCCCTTTCACGTGATTCTCTTATTTTTCGTGTTCTCTTCATCGTCATCCACCTCTTTCTTCGTACATGTCTGACTACTTCGTCGTCATTTTGAGAGGCGGAAACATAACTGTCTATATCTGTCCCAGATTTGACCTCCTATTCACTAACACTAATCCTCTCTGAACAAACTAAGATATTTGACACGGACACCGAACGTGATTTAAGATCAAGCGAATCTTCGTCTGGCGACTCATCATGTGCAAACATAATCATAGCATACAATTTAGACCAAGAGCGATGCAATGTAATGCTATTTGCATCTTTCCAGGCTTTTCAGGTTCACACATTGATGCATAAAAAACGATCCGCAGTTCATCTTTATGTTCTGAATAATTCATTGATTGGCTGAGGCATGTCGGGCTGCAGAAATATAGCACAAATGATTTCTTTAAGTCTGTAGGGTTCAATTTGTTTTTACTAATAGTTATTTTAATCTGTGAGCCTTTCCTGAACTCTCTTATTACTCTAACGTTTGCTCGCAAGGATGTATATGAATTAGAGTGAACGAGAGTATTTAAACTGTTGAAGCGATAGAGCGTGATTTCGCTATTGCGAGTGCATGTTTTTAGTTTCTGCCAGCTGTCAATCCGAATATTAGGCACGCATTCTTGCCACTGAGTATTATCCTGCCGGTATAGGTTTCTGAATCAACCTGTTAGCTTTAATTGAATTGTGTAGTCTCGCACGACTCTTCCTTTAAATTTCGTATTACATTATCTTTTAAGTCATCACCGCAAGTGAACTGTGTTTTATAAGCACATAAGTCCGTGCCAACTGTTATATATTTTGTGTCCCATAAAAGGGTTTTCTGCACCTTCCCTGGCTGTGTTCATCTCGAAGCCTGTCAAAAAATTCGCAAGGATCGCACTTTGGTAGATCTAGTCCCATTTATGTTAGGCAAGAAAACTAGATCTTGCGAGACTTCAGGTTGTTAGGAATTACATAATTTTTATCTCATAGGTCCACATTTCGGATTTAAATTAAAGAATTAAAATTGTTCGTTCTCTTGGTATTCCTGGTTACCAAAATATTGACTGTATTTTCTCATAGTAGGTATATCAATAACCTCAGGCGTACTATTTTACTACTATATGAAGACAATGACGAATGGATTGGATCGATGCAAGCCTGCTGAGAATAATATTGAATTACGCATTCTTGCTGAGAAAAGCCAACATAGTTTTTTGGCGCTGTAGTCGGAAATATGGACAAATAATGAATGAAAAATATTCACCTCTGTTTTTCACCTGTGATATTAGCTGGGCTTCTACGTATTCTTTTGCTATGAAACACAATTTCGTTTCACAATTTCGTATAATTTTTAATGGATACTTCATTTTATTTTTTAGAAAGATGAAATTTTAGCAAAAATTCAGTTACAACCCACCGTAGAATCACACTTGAAAAATCGAAACAAAACATTCTTATTATTAATTGTTATTTATCTTTTTTTAAAATTTATATCCCAAATTTACTGCTTTAAGCTTTAACCTCTGAACGGATAAATGGAACGAACCGACTAATTATACAAAACACTTCTACGACGTATCTTTGCACATTTTAAAAATGAGTACTAAATACATCAAAAATGCCTTAAATTACTCAGAATACAAGTACACTGAAAATAGTGGCAAAATACAATCCAGTAGTTTAATAAAAAAGCCACCCAGCCAATATATTGGTTATTTTTTTACTTATTACATGCTCCGCCCTCAGGCGCTATACGGAAAAGGAGGGACGCCCCGTGGAGGTCGTTTTAAGGGAAGGTGGCTCGTATCCATGTTACACATGGAGAAAACCACGAAAACGCCCATGCAGCCAGCCCATTCGACAGCACTCGAACCCTGGACCAAACTACCAGTGTTCAGAGGCTTTTACCGTTCGGTCATTGGTAGGCAGATATAGTGGTTAGTGACCCTGACTGCCGTAGCGATAAACCCGGGTTCGCATCCCGGCGAAGGCATGTTTGTAACTGTCCTTTCCTTCATAGGCGGCAAGGGTGACCACCTATTAGGCGCTTCCATAATGAAATGGCCACCACTTTCGTCCTTTGTATTGTCGGCCATTACAAAAAAAAAGTTTATTAAAAATATGAAATCAACAAAAATTTTAAGCATCGTATCACTTGTTTAAAAAAAAGGATGAAATTATTTAAATATATATTTACCAAGTCTTCCTACAGAATTTGTACACACTTTATGTTTGTGCAGAGTAGAATATCCCTTATATAATCTTTTTCATAAACAACCATTCCTTCCATTCTAACTCATTCATTCATTCATTCTCATCATATAAAATTTTTCTCAGGCGACATTTTTCAATACGTGAATTTTCAAAGCTAACATTTCAAGAAGTATTAAGATTTTTAATAGATACTGCAAGGAAGCATGTAAGCAAATATAAATAAATAAAACAATTATCACATATCAAGTTTTAAACATCGCATGAGAGGAGCAGTGGCAGTGGAGGATAAGCGACTGTTGATTACTACAATTAATAGTAATTACAATTAATAATTTTGTTAGCTTCTTTTGTTAGTTGTTCAGTGCTCTGTAGAAAGTGAATTCATTTAGCAGAGTTTCATATTTAGCTTCTTTTTATTTATGGAAAGAAATGAAAGGTGAACTTGAAGGTGACTTAAATAACTATACAGTAAAACCTCATTAACGCCGGGGTTACGCTCGAAGTTGAGCGTTATATGAAATAGCGTTGAACGAAGCCATCTCATTATGTAAATAACGGGATTAGAGGAAGAAGGTTATAAAAAAAATTCAAGTATTTTGTTATTTAAGTTCATTAAATATGTTTTTTATAATAATATAAAACTAAAACTTATTTCTTTTAAGTATTGAAACGTAACAAATGAATATATAGAAGTAAATAAAATTTTAAATCACCATTCATATTTTAGTTGATTCATTTTTTTCTGAAGAAGTTCTCGATAAGGGGACAAGGCATCCGTGACAACCTGTCTTCCTTTGTATTCCTATCAAAACCATCAGCATTTTCAATAAATAAGTCCATAATTTTCGTTATAGAAGCTAAACTTGTTTTTAGAATTGCCGTTGAAAGTTCTTTGCTCTTCTTCAGAATTGCTACTTTTAACACTTTTGTGTTCTTGATCTGCTTATTCCTTCAGCTCATCATTAGACGTTCTGCTGTTTCTTGCAAAATGTTTTCGAGATCTTCCACATTTACATCATCTAAACTGTTTGTTCGGCTAATTCCACTATTTCGTTCATATCAACACAACAGAATCTCTAGTGTCATCGTCCCTGTTTAAATCTGGCCAAATGTTTTTCCACACTTCTTTCAAACATTTTCCCGTTACCTCATTCCAAAAAGGATTTATGTTTTCTTTAGCATCCATATTATAATTCCTCCAAAAATCTCTTACTGATTGCTTATCATTTCCGTCTGTTTTTTCAAACATTTGTCTAAATCAAGGATTGCCAACCAACGGTGAAGTTTTAACAGTGGCACGCGAATAATTACGGAAAAATTAAAATATTTGAGAAAATAATGATGTCGTCTGCGTCAACTTAGTCGATAGATACACACATAAAACATTAGAATAAATATAATAATTCAAATTCTCTACAAGACTTTAATTGTTTCCCAACTGAAATTCAAATCGAAATCATACTATACTGAAAAGCAAATATAAAGAAATTATTTCAACTGCAAGTGATCCAAATTATGTTGAATTTGGAAATTTGTACCAACAAGTAATTTTCCAAATTTACACAATTTGGTTATCAGATATTGTTGTAAGTTTGGATCAAGACATATTTGTGAACAAATGTTTTCTATTATGAACAAAATATAACTCATATGCCCTTAAAACACATAATTTTGTTAGCATCAAGAACTAATGCTAATATAGATGACTTCGTAAAAAAACTGCATATTCAAAAAAGTACATTAATTAATACTGTTTAATAGTTATTTAGAATTAAATGTTTTAAATTATTCATTTTTATTTTATGCATAACCTAACTGACTGAAGCTTTAAAAGTGTTTACTAACAATAAAACTCTAGGTTGTACGTTTGTTTTATTTATTATATTATTTTTTAAATGTTCATTACTCAGACTTACATAACAAATGTGCTATGTGTGTAAAAATCCCATAATCAGTCTGTGAATAACGTTGTTTTTGCCTTTTTATATTTTTTAGTATGTTGGAAACGTTGAAAGTGGCACGCATAACATTTTTTTTCCAGATAATGGCACTCTTCTCAGAAAGTTCGGCCATCCCTGGTCTAAATGTTCGCCGCAGGTAATAAGCCTTAAAGTTTGATGTAACATCTTGTTCCATCGGTTCGATTAATGCAGTTGTGTTAGGCGGCAAGCAATCACCTCCATTAGAATGCATGTTATTAAGTAAGATAAATTCGTTGGGTGGCTTGGAGCATTATCCGTTAAAAGTAGCGGTTTTGGTTCAAGATTTTTGATTTCGCAATAGCGTTTAACAGGCGGACAAAATGTTCAGTGAACCAATTCTGGAAAATTTTCATAGTTATCCATGATTTTTTATTAGACTCCTAAATTACAGGTAATGTTGATTTTGATATTCCTTTCATCGCTCTTGCGTTTTTGGAATGATAAACAAGAAATTGCTTAAGTTTCCATTAGCGTTAGCGTCTAGGAGAAGTATTAAGCGATCTTTTGCAGCTTTAAATCCTGGTACGCGTTTTTCTTCAAGGGATAGACATGTATATTTTGGCATTCTTTTCCAAAACAGGCCCATTTCATCGACATTAAAAACTAATTCTGAAGGATAGTTTCCTCTTGCAATTATTGTTCTTGATGTCGCTGGGAATTTAGCCACCCTTTTATATCTCCACTTGCTGCTTATCCTGATACCTGTGTTATGAAGATTATTTCTGTGTTTAAATCTATTGTTACGTGTGTACGGGTTCATCATGGATTGAATGCACAAGTCGTTAAAAAAGTTAAAAAAATTTATTCTTTCCGCAAGAAATAAATCAAAATCCTGAAATATTTCTTCAGCGATATTCGCACAATATCACAATATCTCAAACGTTTAGCAAAACTCAATTCAAAACAGATAAACTAATTCTTCTCACAGCGAAATCGCTACAGCATTAAGTAAACAAGCAGCAGTTCGCTTTAAACAGCTACAGCTACAACTACAACAACAACTGAGATGAGTCTAGTCTAGTCTGGACAACTATTGCTGGGATATTGCCAATTATGGGCAACTTATCCAGCTCACTGAGGAATTGCATAGAGCCCCTGACGTGCAATTTCCTTAAATAAAATAAAACCAAATATGCGGTATGAAAGAGATGCCGTTTGCATCGCAAGGTTGCAATAAACCAAAGTCCTGCAATGTAGAGAGAAGTCCTAACTAGAATCCTGACTGCGGCTGAGCCGCGTTAGTACATGTCTGCGTCCTAACCAGTGCACATGAAAGTAACACAATTTATTAAACTTTAGTTATACAATACAATACAATACAATACAATACAATACAATACAATACAAATACTGAAGTAATACATGAAATATAACATAAAAAATGATAATAAACATTGAAATTCTTGATTAAATATGATAACTAGGATAAATAACGAAAGCCTATTTACATATGTACAAGTTGGAGCAATGCTCTAACAACTACTAAGTTGAGAAATTCAGATCCCTTAGTAAGTCAGCCGTATATGGCCTGATGTTGTAATCCTCATCTAAGGCTATAACTGAGATGAGGTGTTTCAATTCGGCTTTTATAAGCATTTTAATTCACTAGAACAATCTCGATTTTTCTACATTTTTCCGGATGGCAAGAGTAATTAGGAGATATTTATTTATTAAACATTAAATGCACGCGTTCTTTTATTTTTATTTCTTTTTTTTTCGACGTAGTTTTCTCTTCAAAAATCGTCTGCGTTGCACGGGAAAATAAAAAGCAATTTTAATTACAGTTCTAAATAAATAGCCAAATAAATGTGAAATCCGTAACAGTATTAAACTATCCTCGACATGCAACGAAAGTTTGAGTTGTATCACCTGTTTCAGTCTGAATGTGATTAAAAATTCCTCTCGCTTTTTTTCATTATAATAGCTTGGCTTAATGGCATATTGCGTTAAATTTCGTCATCAATACGTATATAAAGTCGTTTCTCTGTTTCCTCTATCGTATTATTTCTAGAACGGTTCATTCTAGTTGCAGAGGTTTTTGTAGTTGCAGTTGCTGATGGAGTTTTTTTTTCTTTTTTGTTGAGAAATGTCCTTAAAGTCGAAGTTGACAAGTTCGATGCGACGCCAATTTGATATTGATGTTCGCCACTATCTGATCTTCTAAGCATTTGCATTTTAGTTTCTAGCGTAATGCTTTGTCTTGTCCCTTTATTTTCGTTCTTTTTTATTATCATCCATATTAAAAACTAATGGCCGGCTCTCAGCCGACTTCAGCTTGGCCACAACTAAGGCCTATATAGCCCAACTATAGAAAGCCTAAAAATTATAATATTTATCACTACTTCCATCGCATTACATAAATCTATACTTATAATAACAGCAACAAATATTTTAAATAATTAAAATACATTTGTGTAACACTGCAGAGAAGAACTAATGCGCATAAATTATTTTCAATTCCTGGGAAACCCAGTGTTGCGCACAATTTTCAGGGAATCTCATTATTCCAATAAAAACACGTTAAACCGAAACAGTGCTAAACGGACCAGCAATCAAGTGGGGTCTTACTGTATATTTTTTTATTTACAGATATTCTCTAAGAAATAATTTTTAGTATGAGACTAAATTTCCTATAAATTAAATCCTTATATAGAAATATTTTGTTTAGAATCATTAGATGTGCTTGAATAAGTTAAACCAAGAATCTCAGTGCTTTTAATTCTGATTCTGAACTCTTTCTTTCTCTATAATTGTAAATACAAGTTACAAAAGTGTTTCTAACTGGATACTTAAACTAATTTAATCAACAGATTTCTTTTTTCTTTTTTGTATTTTTAGTTCACAGTTTTTTAACTGAAATCTCCTTCAACTCTTACGTTGTACTCCTACACTTCGAAACAAAATGAACTCGCATATCATAGTCGTAATTACTTGTTTCCCAGCCGGAGGGGATCTGTCACTTCCTGCTGCACTTTGACGTCCTTACAGCACTGGAAATATTGATTGTTTAGGTTTTTCCAAGTAAGGTGATCAGAGTTGTAATTAAGCTCCAGTAATGAGAACGCTGTTATGTATACTTTCATTTCTCTGATTTTTCAGTAGTTTTAGTGTTTCCATAGCATCCATATTAAAGATGAAAGCGGCGTATTATTTTAAAATGTCGCAAACAATAAAGTACCTTAAATTGCTTTTATGAATAATAATTCAGTTAACTACGCTTTCGTCTAGCGGTACAGTGAGTCAAGCGAGATGTGATACATAAAAATTCAACGCCTAGATATAAAAGATTCGGTGCTTTTTTTGTTAACGGAGCGCCAGTCATCAAACGTGTCTCAAAGCGCCAAATGTGATATCTTCCTTACATCACGTTAGCAATAACATCGTTATCAGCAAACACAAAAGACCCAGAGCAATGGTCCGTCCTAGGTTTTCAGTTGCTTTTGTGTTGAAATGCAGATAGTCCTTCTTCGCAAAAATTTTGCCCGATGTTAATTTTATGCAGTTCTTTGATTTTTTACTTCCTTGTACGAAGTAAAAAGGAAGTATTGTAATTGCGAAAAATTTCGGGTATCACATGTCAACGAAAATATCGATTTTGACCTTTATCTAATGCAATTTAAAGATGTTTCTGCTCGATATCTGTACGTAAGGACAGAATAAAAGACTCTTTTTCCCCAAAAAAAATTATAAAACTGATTTAAAATGGATTCTGAAGAGATTTTTTCGTGACGTCTGTGCGTACGTACGTATGCATGTATGTATTTTGCATAACTCAAAAACGAGTAACCTCAGAACGTTGAAATTTTGTATATAGGACTCTTATAACATGTAGATGTGCACCTCCTATTTTGGTTGCAATCACCCGCACCAAAAGTATATAAATATATACATGTATATCCACTCTGTTACTCGGCTCAGTGAGCTCAGATTTTTATTTTTATATGTTGGTAAATTGTCCATTTTTTGCTTTAGAAATGATTGAATGACGTTGTTCTTACCTTCCGGTTAAGGTTTATATGCCTTTAGTAAATTTGCATGCAAGATTTGTAGAATCATCAACAATTTAAAAGTTGTTGAAGTGCGGCTAAGCCTAATGATTTTTCGTATGGCACCATATTTGTTTACATTTGGAACTTAGGAGAATAGTGGATTTGTTGCCAATCTAGAGAAAGTAAGCTTCGGAACTACAAAGATAAATGTAGTTGCGAAGCTTAGTTCCACGAAGTTCAAGTTCTCCACGAAGGCACCAATCACCTTAGGCAGATAGTCGTAGCGTGCTTTGCCAGCAGCCATACTAAATCAGATTCATTAGAAAGCCTCCATTAATATATCCTTCTCTTCAAGCAGGTAATCCTTCTGTTCTTTGCCATAATCAAATAACCTAACCCAATTTAACCTAACTTGTATTTAATTTTCCACGATAATTTCTGAAAGCTAAGTAAAGAAAGCGCTCGTAAATAAATGCTTTATATAACAAATTTAAAATTCCTAAGTATATACGTAGCTGCTTTGGACTGCTTTGCTGAAAATGGGCAAGAAGCACATGCATTCATCCATTACGAGGTTTTTGTAGCGTTTAATTTTTAAACGCATTACCTAAAAGGGATCTCATTGTTTATAGCTTTATAAAACACGTACATGAAGGAATTGTCATAAACATAAAGTAAAACGCACATAAACACATAAAGGAAATGCAGTTTTTGATGGCTAACGGAGATATCGAAAGACTATAAGGGATGTGCATAGAATACACGGATCAGTATTTTCTCCTTAGTAGTCCTTCCTGAAAATCAAGGGATGGACATTGCACGAACGCATACGATATTTATATTACTCACAAGGAACAGAGAGTATCAAATATGCAAAGAAAAACATACCGATATATGGAATAGAAGCAAGCTAGTTTCAAGTTTTAATTTAAGCAAAATTCGGTTTTAGACTGACGCTGGTTTCAGCCTTAGGTCTGACGGTACGTTTCTCTTTAGGTTGTTTACTTTATTTCGCCTACTTAAATAATATTGCCGGACTTTTTAGCAAAAATATTTCTGTTTCTTGAAGAAAAGGGACCAATCGATAGTAACCCTCGAAAGGTACAGAAGTTTTCTAATGTCAGCGTGGATTTTAAGTCAAATATTTCCTAAATTTAAAATACAGGCCAAAATTTAATATTTTGCAGTTCAGCAATCCACGTATTAAATATGCTTCTCTTTTCATTTAAACTAAAAGAAGCATTATTTTCATTTTATTAGTGTTATTTACATGTGTTTTTTTATCAGTATTACTCATCACATTACCGTTATCCCTTGACAACAACAACAAGATAAATAAAGAGTGAAATAAGAGAGGTTAAAAATAAGTCTGACCTATTAAATTGGATTGTTCTAAATTTGAGTTATTTTGTTTGCTATGGCGATCAAAGACAATCAAATTTGAAAAGAAAACACATATTTCTCAGAATTTTGTTGTCCCCTTTATTAATTTTTTAAAAATTTAAATGTAATGCAAAATTAAATAAAAAAAAATTTCTATACCTATTTGAGTATCGAAATATAATAAGACTTAGTTCGTCGACATGGAAAATGCAATTAATAGCGATTGGGGTTTTCAACAATGGGATAAAAGGAAATTTATGAGTAAGTTTTATTGTCAACAAATTATAATTAAAAATTAAATTTCGTTGATTAATGGTTCAACACTGGCTGAATGGTTAAAAGTCGTAATTTCCGGCTTTGTTGGGCTGGCTGTAAAAGTTTTTCGAGATTTACCTCACATAGAATACCTGGTTGGTAAAGCTAGCTTCTATCTATATGGAATATAAATAAATGGAAACAAGGGAAAAGGAAAAACGGGGACAGTTCTATATCTCCTGTTCTACTGGGCCGATTGACGAAATTCAATTTGCGATTTTCATGTCTCCAAAGCGCGACTTAGGATATGTATTAGATTTATATATAGCACTGTTCTAACGTAGGTATTTTGACACAAAATCTGACTTTTTCTGAAGTGATGCCAATTGTTTTCCATATTTCGATTCTACGACTCAAATTATGCCTAAATTTTAAATTTTGTAAAATGAGGTGCCACATTTATGGAGAAATTCAAAAATTTATCTGGGCGCAATTTTTTCAGTTTGCGCCAAGAATAATTCACTTAGCAAACTTCTTAATATATGGCAACCTATTTTCCTTTCTCTTTTTACATTGTGCACGAGAGAAAAAAAGTCACATCCTTCCTATTTTCAAATATTAATTTTAACAAAGTGCCTAAACCACATTTGATGTTTTATCGCTTTCAAATAATATGCCAAATTTCAAAACGCGCCAATATATAAAGCCACGTATATCTTTGGAAAGTTTCAACGAAAAACCGTGATTGTTTGCAGGTAAACTCAGAAGTACACTGCTCGTTTTCAAACCGTAGAGTGTATTAATAAAGAACTTATCAGTTTTGCAAAATATGAAATAAAAATAGCTTTGATAAGCATTTAACATATTATTATTATTCGAAGCTATATTTTGACGTTGAGGAAAACACGCAATTACATGTGACGTCATTGCATGTCGAAAATATTTCGTTAACATGAGCATTTTAAATAAATAGCTGCTGTTAGCATTCTTTTTTTTTTGTTTCGAATTAGTATAATTGACACAATATGTTGTTGTCATCAGGTTAATTCTTTTAATAGTATTGAGATAATTAATTGAGATAATTCTTTTAATAATGTAGTCGTTAGACTACATTAAATTTAAATCATTTAATACGTCATACGTACGTATAATCTAAGTGTCAAACGTTTTTGTTTCCTGGTTTGGCAAGAAAAAAATTATTTACGAATTGGTTGTTTGGAAAGACTGAACTGATTTCATTCATGCTGAAATGCTTTTATGTATTTTCTTTTCATGTATACATAGAACTTATAACTTTTGCTTTGGCCTCAGCGCCGCTAGTAATTTATATTTTCTTTCTATTGAACTCTCCCCGCACATCACATAGTGTCCAAACCATTTTCATAAACCTCTGCATATTATTAGTCCAAAGGGGCTTTGTCCCTGAAGGACTATTGTTTTCTTTTTGCCATTTTGCGTTGAATCACTATAAACGGCTATATCACTTTTCAAATTGTTGCCACCAAAAGGCATCGCCCTGTATTATATTTAAAGAAATTAAATAATGAAGAATGTGCATAAATGTACGTATATTTCTCCAAATGGAATAAAACAACGGTACCTAAAGCCATCTAATTTTGAATAACGTACATTTCCACCCGAATATGCGCATCTGGAACCCCAAATTTGGAATTTGTTTTATTATCTATTTCATATTTCATAAAACTTAAACGAATTTTTGAGGAACAAACTCAACGATTTAAAAGCGAGCAATGGCTGGGGAGAAAAAAAATATCTCCAGCTCGCGGATCTGTGTATCGGAAATTCTAAAGACATGCTTATTTTAAATTATTTTGCGATGTTGCTGTTGAACTGAATTTTATGGTTTAAGTGAGAAAAACATGATATTTAATAAATAAAAGTAACGTACAAAACGTTAAAAAACCGCCCCTTTGGACGCAATTTAAAATCTGAAAACTTTCAGATCTTTTTTTTTTTATTTATTTATTTTGAACTTTATGTCTGGAAATATAGATCTGAGTGCGGTATTTATAATAAAAAACCCTTATCCATCTTTTATACTTTTGTATTTATATTATACTCATTAGCAGTCTGTATCTAATATCTTGTTTTTAATCTTTGATTTGAAGGGTGATTAATTTTAACAAGCCCTTCGAGCAAACAATTCTGCCTCTTAACAAGGAAGTAGTGGGCAATCAGTCTTGCAGTACTACGACCTGATTAGTTTCAGGGCTGTTGTTCTTCAATTGTGTCAAAACTTTAGAGATATTTTTTTTTCGGTTCTATTCATAGATTTATTATTTCAGCAAAGAGGTCATTTTTGATTTAGGGAATCTTACTTTTGATTAAGAGTAATTTAGAAGTTAATGGTTGTTACTTTAGTAGAGGAAAATGGAAAAGTTGTTAAGATAGCAAGAATTGCAACAGTATTGTTCAATCGTTATCCTTTCAACAACACTGTCCATTATTCAAGAATTTATTTTGAAACTAGTTGATGAAATTAGAGCTACTGGACATCTTCTTTGGCTTAAGCAAATTAGAAAAAAATAACTTACCTTTCATGTCACTGCTTTATTCTTCCGAATAATAAAAATGTGAAAGTTCCACGCATTTGATATACTCAAGCATTTAGTTTCATAAATAATCAGTCCGTCGTCGTTACAACAATCACAAATCGATGATAAAACTACAACAGTTACAAATAGATGATCGTGAGATAAGTCTACAAGATAGAAAGAAATTGAAATGGTTTTTATTTAAGTATAGTGTTATGAAATTGTTTAGATTTATAATGAATTTTTTATTTCGTTTGACATGTTAGGTTAATACGTATACGTATGACGTCATGATTTAAATTTAATGTATTCTCACGACTTTTCCTCAATACTAATAAAAGAATAAACGTGATGGCAAAAACGTATCGTGTTAATTATACTGTAATGTGCCTATTTTCCTAACTACTATGCAAACATTTTAAATTAAATAGAAATAAAAGAGATAAAAGAGAGAATTGAAAAAAACGTTCATTGGAAAAAAATTCACAGATGATAGTATTAAATTAATATCAATTTTTGTTTTTCTTATAATTTCTCAAATTGATACAAATACTGTATTTTTTTAAACTTATTATAAAAACATACTCGTATTTCAGAATTACTGGTTTCTTTAACATCGTTTTTTAAAAACGTTGCAGGGAAAAAATGAAGTATTATTGCGTTTGCTTTTAATAGGTACTCTTTGTAATTATAAAGGAATAAATTGTACATGGTATTAAGTGTATGGATTCGAAGTTTAAAATAATTTTTAATGTTAAGTGTATTGAAGTTTAAAGAGACGTATCAGAGAGAGTAATAACATAAGTGCATATTTAAGTTATATTGGTCCCGATGCAGAATGATGTTTTATCCCCAAAAATTACTTTTGAGAAAGCTGTTCTTGCGTATACAAGTAAAACCTAACATTAAAAAAACAGTTACCCATTGGTCTCGCAAATGTTATACTAAACAAAAACTTATTAACTTAGCTTTAATCTTAAAGTATATGTTTCTGAATATTTAATCATTCTTCTCGAAAAATGCCTTTAGTGTTTTAGGAATATACGACCATCTTATACGCAAGACATTTTACAAGACCCTTTGCAAATCATCTTCAAATATGCAGTGCCATCTTTCATTCAGAAGAATGTAGAGCATACTATTTCCTGTGTCTAATAATTTCATTTTCTTGACTTCTTTCCTTCTTTTTTTCTCTTTCTTCTTGTAAAGAAGAGATTTTAGGAGAGGTTTTGGAAAACTGGATGTTTGAACATCTGATGTAAAAAAAAGTGTGATGCTGATATTTAAAATAGAGCTTAGAACAGTGGTTATCAACATTTGTTCTGCCCAGACGCCCCTTTTATCATTCCCAGAAGATCATTTTTCCCTTTTCCCAAACACGAAGAATGCATGTACATTTACTTAGATAATTTTTTAACGATACAGCAGGAAGCAAGTTGACCGTATTCCCACACTAAAATTATAGAATTCTTCCCTAAGGAGAATTTCACAAAATGAAGGGAGATCAAAGGAGGTACCCATGATCAAAGAGAAAGGGAACGTCTCTTCTTTGATTGAAAAACCCCTGGTTTCGAATTTAAAGGTAGTATCTGCAAATTGGCGTTTATCATTTTCATAATGTTTGAGGAAAAAATGCTCTCAGTCGTTCATCTGCGTGTGCAGAATATAAGCAAAAGCAGTACAAGCAAAAGCAAAATATCGTATACTACCCTTCAAACGTTTAGGGACAAATATGATTACTTTTAAAATAAGTATAAAATTTAACTCAAATTATACAAAATTTAACTCAAATTATACAAAATTTATTATAGTTTGTAGTGCTTCAACATCTTTCACTTCCAAAAACGTTGTAAATTATTAATTTGGCGAATTGATGTAAAGAACGGAAAACAGCTGCAAAAAGTATATTTTATTTTACCACGGAATATGTTCTTCTAAGTCATGAATGCAAGTTTAGTAGTTCCTGTCCATCCCGTTATTCAAGTTTTTAAACTTTTACTTGAGAATAAAGCCTAGACACTTTAACTGCTTTTGCAGTTCATAAGGAATGTTAGAGGCAGACTTATATCATTATAGGTAATTCGACATTTGTAGTCGACAATTGATCGATTAGGTTGAGATGCGATAATCTAACTCGCCATTTTATTCCTTAAATTTTTCTTAAATTCGGTAGAGTTCCTCAAGGTACTAGTTGAATACTGCAGCTCCATGTAGCCAGGTGTCGTCCATTAAAGTAGAGACTCATTTACGACGACAAAGTGGTCTCAAGTTCTTATTTTAACTTTCGTTACGATACGTTAAAGGTACACCACAGCATACATCGAAATCAATACAGACATTCAAAGAAATTTTTGCTGAGTTCGCATTTAGTACCTCCTCTTTTAGGATACCAAATTCGGTCAAGCTGTTAAGAATAGGCCGTACGACATGCGGTTTGGCATTGTATTGCTGGAATACTGTGTTGGGTGCGCCCTGCAGCAGAACAACAGGCTCCACAACTTGCATGACGTAGCGGTCCGCTGTCAAAATGCCGTTAATGTGTACCAAGGGCATCTTGTGATCAAACATTATGCCACCCCAAACCATAATGCCCGTTGCAGGACCGGTATGACGCTCAGCGAAATGGGCTTTTTCGTAGCCCTCTCCAGGTCACCGCTATATCCGTCGACAGCTGTCTATCCTCCAGAGACAGAAACGAGAATCATCCGTGAACAAAACGCGATGCCATTCGATGATCCACGCACTATGACGCTGACACCACACCAGTGGCTGCTACCCGTGAACACGAGTGTACTTCATGCAATCTGTTCCGCATAGTTTGGGTGGACACAGAAGGCAACTGGCTTCGGATATCACGTGACGTGGAGAAAGGGTTTCCAATAGTTGACCGCCGAATACACCGGTCTGTGCTTTTTGACGTGCACATGTGAGCACCACTTCCTCTTCGACGTGCACATACACCTTCCTGAATGCATCGCGTGACAGAACGTTGGATGGTACTCACGTTGTACCCAACACGAGGGGCTATTGTGCACAGCGACAAACGAAGTTCTTGGAATTCGATGATACGGTCACGTTTCCCGGTCGTTAACGGAAGGAATTGAGCTCGCCGACGTGTCAGAGGCATTTTCTATGCTTCTTATAAAGTCTCCAATGCTCTGTAAACTCTCAGATGAAGGGAAAGTTGTTGACCTTTATAACTCCCGTATGCGTACCACGTGATTCAATGCATGCGCAACTTTTATTCGCATATCCACCTTACAACTCTCGCTCCTGCAATTTGTATGACGCTACGCGCAATTCTTCTTGGTGTTGCAATTTCACTTTTGGAGGAGTGACTATAACGAGACACCTGTATTTAAAATATGTTACTTAATTTTATGTTTTTATATGAGGATAATTGCATAAAAAGAATGTTTATTTTGAAAGAGAACATGCCTTATCTACAATGCTGCATAATGTACCAGCCCACTGTACACGTATGAGAGTCTGTCGTAAATAAAAATGACACTAGAATAGGATGGGAAGCATTCGAAGTTAAAGTAAATGAAGACTTAGTTTGCAGTAATTTTCAAACTTGTTTTGTAAGCCATTCATTGAGAAACTATAGTCGAGGAGTCGTAGTAAAATACATCAATGTAGTGTACATAGAACAGGTAAGGAGAAATTTACACAACAAAGTTTAGAAAATGTGCAACTCGAGAAGAAACATTATGTTTGCATAAAAGTGGCCTATAACTCAAGAGAGTTTAACATCCGAAATTTAGAATATCTTCTAGTAACAATGATATATTTTGAGAGATTTCTCTCTTCTAAAAAAGATGCGATAATGAATTTCATGCGGGTGCTTAATTCGTATTCAGGATAGATATACGATATGAAATACAATATGGGCGTTACAGATGTTATGTAGTTTGTGCGGGTGAAAGTAGACGGTATATGTGTGTCAAAAGCATTGCAAGGTATACTACTGAAATATTAGAAAATACCTAAGGGCTAAAAGTTGGTAACAGTTATTTTACTGTATAAGAGAATCACCTTAAGAAATGTTTAGAGAAAAATTTTGCGTATTAATTGTGCCGAAAAATCGACATAAATCGCACGAACTAAAATCAAAAGCGTTGGAAGAAAGCAAATGTTTTGAAAATGATCGAAAGTCGAGTGGAATTTCTTTTGTTTATAATGTTTATAAAAATGTATTTGTAACTTTTCAGAACTAATATATGAATGTTTCAGTCATGATAAAACGCATTCCTGACGTGACGGAAAAAGAAATTGCTTAGCGAAAGCGAAAAAAAAGTATGTATTTTACGGATGCTTTGATTCATTAAGAGCTAATTAGGAAATACATTAGCTAAATATGTAAAGCAATATTTTAAATGTCTTTGCAGGAAAAACAACTAAATTATTTAAAAGCAGTGTTAAAAAACCACCTTCTTTTTTGTTTTATTTACAAAAAGAATGGAATAGATTAAAAAATTAGAAAGGAATACTGGTACAATGTCTGATTTGAAGCCAAAAGCTCTTATGTACTTATTTTCTGGTAGCATTTAGATAATGATTAACATTTGAAGTAATTAAATTTCTTTCTGAATAACTGCTTCAGTAGTTGAATATTAAAGAAATGTGTTAAGCATTTCGGCTCATTGCCGCTAGTTTTTGCTTTTCTACTTTGAGCTGACTTAACTAAGCTTTAGAAAGCGAGAAACGTAAAAATTAAATATACCCAAGACGGAATTGGAAACACGAATCTTCTAATGCTAGCTGAACATGTGTTAGCGATGTGATAATTCATTATATTCCCTCTTCGTTAATAGTCAACTGAGAAGAGGCGTGAGACGCAGTTAATATAAGTTACATTTCACCATATCATACTATAGGAGCCACTATAGAGATGACTTAAATTTTTTGAAACGTAGAAACACGATAAATCAAATGTGCTCTCACTATGATCGCCTCTAGAAGCAATACAGCACATACAGCGATGTGTAATTCTTTTAATTATGCGGTCTATCAGTTCCATAGGATACGAGAGCCATTGCTCTTGCAAAGCAGTTGCAAGAGCGGCAAGGGTCTGAGGGGCGGATTCAGAGCTGATAGACGTCTCCCTAAAGCATCCCAAACGTGCTCGATAGGATTCAAGTCCGGGGATCGAGCGGGCCACTCCATGCGCATAATTGTTCCTGTTGAAGATAATCATCTACGATGCGAGCCCTGTGTGGTCTTGCGTTGCTGTCCTGTAACATGAAAGCCTCAACTACTGCCCCGGCATATAGGCGCACATAAGCATCAAGGATGTCATCTCTATAAACCTGAGCATTCACAGTTCCCTTCGGAAAGACATGGAGGTCTGTGTGTCCACCCAACGAGATGCCACTCCAAACACAGACACTGGCTCTTCCGTATGCGTCTCTTTCACGGATGTTTGACAGATGATAACGAGTTTTAGGTTCTCTCCATATTAAATAACGCCTACTATCGCTTTCTAGACTAAACCTGGATTCATCCGTAAAGCGGACAGCCCTCCATTGATCAGGCATCCAGTGGACATGTTGTCGTGCCCACTGCAAACAGTCCCTCCTATGCCGTGACGTGAGAGGCACGCAAATGGCTGGTCACCTCGCATACAGACCACCTTTTTGAAGCCTTCTATGCACAGTTGACGTTGACACTAACCTTCCGGTGGCTGCAGCAAGGCAGGATCTAAGAAGAGTCGGAGTAGCGGTTCTATTCCTGCATGCACATAATGTCAAATATCGGTCATCGGCGCTCGTCGTAGCAGTTGGCCGTCCTTGGTTGAACCTCCTAGATGCCGAATCTATGGTTTGAAATTGCCTCCAAAGTCCATGAACCACAGAAGTGCTCACACTTAGCCACCTATCCACTACTGTTTGAGTTTGTCTTGCCTCTGGTCTCCCAATGGCTCTCCATCGTAGTTCTGCAGGCAAATGATGCCTGGAGGTCATTGTTACGAATTGGGTATCTCAGATTTCTGATGTCAGTATCACAGTGAAATATAAGGGATTGCTCTCAAAACATGGACTTTTATACTCCTCGCAGATGACATATTCCGAGTGCAGCGCCACTAATTTGCATGTTGCAGTTTTACTCAGCTACTCTTACTTGGCAACATATTCAAATTTTACACGATTTGGCTTATTTTTGAGGCAGTTATCGCTATTTTTGTGATTTTTCCTTAATTTATGATACCCAGTGTATATATATATATATATATAGATAAGAGAATTACGATTCGTACAGTAAAATTTGAACAAAAGTTCTTTCAAGTGGACATTAGAGCTATGCATGTATTGCCTAGACTAAAAGATTCGAAGTAATACGATCTTGACTGAACCTCCACTAAAGTTGCAGTGCTTCGCTTGTTGCATTCAAAAAATTCTCAACTGATTTGCTTTGCTATTGATAGCTAGCAAAGTCTCTACAGAGCAAAATCAGATTTTTGCTTCAGCAGTTAATGTATGTAAAGTTCTACTTCAGATTACGTGCTGAATATTTGAGACATGAAATATTTTATTCCTGCTTTTTATATGATGAAATGAATTTCAAGCATATTCAAAGTGGATTTCGTTTTCTTGGTCATAATTTCGTTGATCACGGAGAAGCTGCCGATCAAGTCGTTTGTCAAGCAGAGCGCAAATGCGATCGCACGAGTACTCAGGTTATCGGAGCAGCCATCTTTTTTTAAACTAAGAAGCAAAGGAAGTATTGTGTAATCGGCGAAATATTTTGGTTATCGTATTTCAACAGAAACATCCATTTTGACCGTTACCGAATCCATCTGGACGACCAATATTTTATTTGGAGTCCATGACTGTTGACATCTCTAACTATACTTCTTTGTGACTATTTCCATATAAAATAAAAGGCATTCACATTTTAGAGTCTGTTTAGAAATTATTGAAACCGGAAAACATGAAGAATCAGTTACTGCGCTCGACAGGATTGAAATTCCGGATCTCCCGATTGCTAGCAGGATATGCTTCCAGTGACACCACAAAGGCCCATTGTAATGTGGGAGAAAATACCTTGCAACTTCCATATTAACCTTCTCATATTTGCATTTCAACTTTTTTTAAGAAATTTAAATTGATTTGACGGAAATTCGCTATGATGTGTGACCAGCTGCATAATATATTTATTCATTTATAATTTTTTCCGGAAAACGTCGGTTTGATTTTAAACGCGCAACTTTCTATTCTGCCATTTCCCAATTTATCTTACACTTTCTCAGTAACTTTTAAATTCAACTGATATCTGATAGATTTTTTTTTATACTTAACAGTATTTAGAATTCTGTGCTGCATAACGGAAATCTATCAATCAAGAAAAGTTTCGACGCCAAGATTTAGAAACAGATAAAAAAACTTACATAAATTACTATGCATTTGCGCATAATCAAATTCGAACGCAGGTTAGATTACGTTATTTACAAAGCAATCGAACTTCGCCTGTTTTGAGACGGATGCATTGGAGGAAGATTTCCTGGGGGAGAAATTAGTTCGTTCTTTGCACGTGAGAAAAATACAAAGAACCTTAAACAAAAGAGTTAACTTAAAATTTTTCTTCATATCACATTTGAATATGTATGCGCATTGCGAGTATGTGCATGTGTATGAATTGTTTATGCACATCAAATTTAGCGGTAAAATACTAGCAATTAAACTAAAAATTTTACATATAATGTTCTTTTCACATTTCCTTTATGTGAAACGAAAGTAAACGGAAATAAATTTAGTAAACGGCTTTTTTTTCCTGATTATGGCAAAGCACTTGAGGGCTATCAGTCTAACGGGAGGGATGCCTTCGCGGAGGACTTCTTGAGGGAAACTGGCTCGTATACACGTTACGCATGGGAAAAACCACGAAAGCGCCCATGCGGCCGTCACGTTCAGGGGATTCGAACCTCAGACCGAACTCCCAGTATTCAGCGACTTTAACCGCATGGCCGCTGGTGGGCCAATTTTAGTAAACGAAATTGAGCAGTGTATGAACATGCAAAAGCAACCGATGGTCATTCGCTCAGTACAGAAGGAAGAAATAATGATTTCAAACTCATTAAATTAGGTAAAAAATGCTGCTGCCTTGTTACAAATTCAATTGGATGATATTTGGATTTTTAATAATTAATTTTTTAAAGGAATGTACCTCAAAAGTTTTCTCAAAATTTCAGTTAGGTATTTAATATATACTTGTAACAAAATATCTGTGCTCCAGTAATACCTAAAAGTTTGTTTTATTTTAAAATTATTTTGTAATTTGAGGGCCATGTAAATTTAAATTGTTTCAGGTGACTGAAAATGAGGTATTCAGCAATTCTTAAAATATGTTATTACATTCCGCCTTTTGCTTCAATACCTGAAATCAGGCGTTATTGTTTTCCTACACGATTTTATATCGTGACAAAACACAAATTGTTTCCGCTTCATTTACTGGAAATATTTGTTGCAAGTCGTTTGCGCAAGCGAAGAGTTGAAATAAATGCACAGCAGCACCTTAAATAGTTAAGTTTTTTCTTTATAAACTGAACGCAAAATCTTTGACATGGCTTCATAATGTTTATCAGGTTCTTCTTCTCTGTGTTTGAAGCTGCTATATTGAACAGCTAAATTCATAAACATGACATTTTGTTTTCTGTATTTCAAATTTTTAGGCATTAATTGTTACCCTAGAAACTGGTTATGGATGCCTAACATAAAACTGTTCCAGGTGTTAAACTGGGATTTAAAGAAAAAGAAGAAATGAGATTACCCCACACACCTCCCATAGTAAATATATATGTACATATATTTTAAAATTCTGAATAATTGGTTTTAGGTCAAAGGGCGTTAGCCCAAAAGGGCTATTAATTTCGCTTTGGCATTTTGCGTTGAAAACTTTAAATGTCCTTTTCACTTTTCAAATTGTTGCCACCAAATATTATCGCCCTGTGATATATTTAAAGAAATTAAATAACGAAGAATCTGTATAAATATATGTATGTTCCTCGCATTGGGATAAAACAATGGTACCTAGAATCATCAAATTTTGAATAACGTAATCCTCCGACAAATATGGACATCTGGAAGCCCTAATTTGGAATTTGGAATTTGTTTTATTATTTATTTCGTATTTGGTAAAACGTTAACGAATTTTTGATTAACAAACTCAACGACTTCAAAGCGAGCAATGGCAACACTGTACAAAAAAAAAAAAAAAAAAAACTGCAGCGCGGGAGACTGTGTATCGGATATTCTAAAGCTATGCTGTTTTTAAATAATTTTGTGATACGGCTGTTGAATTGAATTTTATGTTTTAAGTGCCAAGAACATGATGTTTAATAAGTAAAGGTGAGACACAAAAGGTTAAAAAAAAGGACCCTTTGGGCGTAGTGTAAAATCTGAAAAATTTCAGATTTTTTCTTTTTAGCTGACTTTCTTTAACGGCAGTTTTTGACTATAGATTAACTGTCTTTGTCTCCATATTAATCTAATCACATTCGTGAATGTAATAACTTTAATTATAACTTATTAAAATTTAAATATCATTATCTAATACGTACAATATTTTTAATTAATTGCATTCTTCTCAAAATGTTTCAAAAGGTTTTCGTATGTCCTCAGTTGAAAATCTTAATCTTTTTGTGATTGCTTGTTTATGATCAATGCAGCTTTCAGTACTTGTGTATAGTTAAAGATTTCTCAATAACGGTCATATTTGGAAAATGAATTGTATATTATGAAAATTGTATACTATAGAATTGTATGCCTGGGAAAAATACTGTACCTATATTGGAGTTTTAGAAACAGAAGTCGAAACTAAGTGACCAGAACTGAACAACGGTCGAGGTATTGTCTTCCATGATGACAATACTCGGCTCCACATTTCTAATGCCAGACAAAGCTTTATCGATTTTGGCTGAGAGGTTTTGTATCTCTTTCCATATTTAATAGATTTTGCGCCCTCGCATTTTTATCTGTTGAGATTTCTCTGAACCGTGTGGAGGTCACTTCTTTGAAAATTGTCAAATAGCGTCTCGACAACTTCTTAACAAATAAAAATTAATGACTTTTTTTTTAGAAAAGGAATTTTCCATTTACTGGAGCGATGGCAAAGAAGATGTTTCGGTTTAATTTATTATGCAAAGTACACAAGGGCTATCAGGCTAAGCGGACGAATGCCTTAGTGGAGGACTTTCTATAGGGAACTGGCTCGTATACGCGTTACACATGCTGAAAAACCACGAAAACGCCCATGCAATCAGCTCGTTCACCTGGAATCGAATCCAGGTCGAAACTGCAAGTGTTCAGTGATTTTACCGCTTAGCCGCTGGTGGACCTCGATGGCATAGAATAAAATGGTGCTTATTTTACGAACTGCTTCATCTGTATTTATCTTCAAAAAATAACATAACGTTCAGAGTAAACGAACAGTTAACATTAAATTAATTTCCATTAATGTTTAGTGTCTTAAAGCACTAATTGTCGAATGATTCAAATTTACTAAACCCGTTTTCTGAAATGTCGAGGGATTTGGGTGTATGAGTTTATCCTTTTAAACACTTAATACGTCATTTCTTCTAAACCTATTTAAGAAGTAGGGGGGGAACAAATTCTGATTTACATATTTGAAATGAGTATATTAAATAATTTTCTTCTCAAAAAACAGAAAGAAAAAAAACTTACAAAAACGTATTACTCCTGAAATGTTAAGCATATCGAAACGATTTAAATATTCCAGTATAGAGAAATAACGTACGATTTTGTGGATATGAAATGAAGAGAAGTAAATGACTGAGATTTCCCAACATTTGTATCGACAGAGGTAAACCACTGCAGTTCTCTTGCGCTGAAAGGCTTTCATCCTATTCAGAGTTTGGTTATTGCTTTTGTCTAGAAAGCTTGATCTAAGGCCGTAAGGTTTAAGGAACTCCAAAATAGGTCCATTATTTCTAATAATCTTGTTTTACTGTCGCCACAGTCATAAATTAACAGATTTGCAGGGTATCGAATTGTTTTCAGATTTGCTGTGCGACTTACGGTCGAATCTAAAAATACGCTTCGGAAAGATGAAAAATGCAGATATTGCTAAGTATTTAAACCCTTGAATTAATCCGATATGTATTGAAAAATTTTAGTAACATGTTTTAACATTACCCATGTTTTTGTTTAAATGATCCCATCTTTTGTTTAAAAAATAAAATTGAGTAGTTCTTTTCGTGAAATCTGGTTTAAAACGAAAAAGTTTATCCCATAGGTAAAAACTTCAGTCATTTTAGTTCCCGTTTTTATAAGCGCATCATTTAAATGGCAACAGAGATTCAGCTGATAAACGACGTGACGTCACTAGATTTCGTAAACATCGATCGCGCGCATGCGAAGGCGAAGTGAACCAGATTCGCCTTCAGATGCTCTCCGATTCTTCGCCGCTGAGGGCGAGAAAGTTTCGACTCGAGGAGGAAGGATTAAAGCAGGTGTTCTAGATAGATGTGATGAGCACGTGTTGAGATGCAAGTAAAAACCGTAAGTTCCGAAGAATAATAACTGCAGCCGTAACGCATTTCCTAAGGGAAATTTTGTAAGTTTGACCTTTGCGTTTAGCTTTTGGCAATGGACGTTAATAGACAATATCTTTCCTCTGTTCTGTCGGTGTTTATTTTATCGACTGCATAAATATTTTTCATTGAGAGATTTACTTTGAAAGAATGAAATATTTTGTTCGATCTCCCGCTAACTTATAAAACCTGTTTTTTTCAACATTAAACTCCATTATATATGCTAATATCATCAGACAGAAATACATGTAGAGCTTAAAGAAAATAGCGGGATAAAAGTTTATATGTTAATACAAACCTCACGTATTTCTAATGTTATATAAAGTTTGTCTTCAAATGATAAGGGATGCAAAAGCCATGTATTTTATTTTGTGCAATATTAGAAAGATTTTGCTTGATAAATAAATTTGCATGGATTGCTGCCTAATGTCGCCCCGACAAGAAGTTAGATGATTTTTAATTTTAGTTTATTTTTAATCAGTTATATTTTAGAAGCATAATTAGCTGCTGATAAATATAGTAGGAATCGTTTTACTTCTTGTATTTCTTGACAGAAAAAAGCGTTGTTGATAATTTTGGCAAATATTCAATTCTGTTGAAAAAAAATCATAAAGAGAGATGATGTGTCATTGTTTATAGACTGCTTGCTAAGACTATAGAATACTAAGTAGTGAATATATCTTACTTATCTTTCATTTGAATTAAAATAAGATTAAGGCTCTTATAAATATTCACCTAAATTTAAACCTGTTTTCACTATTATATACATAGCAAGTTAATTAGAACATTACTTGCAGTACGTTTTATTATTCAACGAAAGCGAATCTCAAGGAAATCATAATAGTAATTAACAGTGCTTTGAATCTTGAAAATGGAAGTTTTGTGGAAATTCTTGCTAACGGTGTAACAAAACAGCCTTAATGGTATTAAAATTTCCAGTATTTCTTTTATTCTCGTAGCTAATGTAAATATCTTTTAAAATGAAATTAGTTCCTTCAGCATCAAGATTTGTTTTATCAAAAGTGCCAAACTTCAGTTTTTCTATAAAATTCACTCTTGTAAATAAATGAAACTCGATCAAAAATGTACAAATATTTTGAAAATAGTCAGTATAATAATCTATTTTCTGTAATACTACACTGACGTAAGAACTACAGTATTATTTATTATTGTGCTAAACTTTAAGCTGTGCCGAACAAAGAACATTTTAACTAAAATACTAGAATTACAAAATATAAAGAAGAGAACTTTAGTTTTGAAATATTATCCGACTCGGATAGCTGAACAAAATTCTAACAACGAATGTTAATATTTGAATGCATTTTCGCATAATATTCATGGTTGTGATAGGCGTAATAAATATAACATATGAGACTTGTGGCAGTTCTAGAAGAAATATATTAGCTAGCAAGGCTAAGAAATGTTATTAAATGCAAGCATCTGCTTCTTGTCAATTCTGTCTATTGAATTAGCGCTTGCAAGAAAATCGCCAAATAATACCATGTTAGAAACATGAATTTTAAACTTTTCCTAGAATGTAGCGTTTATTTACATAGAAATCTGACAGCTTATAGGACGTTGTTAACGTAGACTTAGGAACAATATATATTCATAGTTGTAGAGATTTCTTTTCGGTCATAAAGCAAACGATTATATAATATTAAGAAAGAGATGAGAGCTAATACGTCTTCTATTCACCCAATGGCCTCTGACAGCGTTCAGGACTGTCGACGTTGCAGCAAGGATTCACAAAGATCATCACTCGCTGTTGACGTTACGAAACGTCTTCAATTGATGACATCTAGCGATGCAGCCCCAAAACGCAATCAGCGGAAGGGGCGAAGGACAACGGTCGCGTGTTTGCCTCAAGGATCTGAGACATTTCTCTTAGAAAATGAGCCTGACGTGGACAGAAGCCATCATCATAGTTTGACGGAGCTTTCAACCTTTGGAATCTACAGAGAACCCAGGCATAAAACGAGCAATGGAAGTAGAGTAAGAACAAGGTCGAGCGATGAGATATTTCTGGAAGACGTTCAAGATGAGGTAACTTTTGCTTTCTTTCATTGTTATACTAGTGGAATGTATACATATTTTTTTGGTGTGCCACTGTGCCAAACTGTGAGACAGGCGAAGGAGGAGTTTGAAGTTTTGACATAACAGCTGGTAATGATTTGTAAGCTAAAATGGGTACAACGCAAAACTTTTTGCACCACATGAGATGAGATGAGTAGTATAAAGATCATATTCCTTTTCTAACTTCATTTTTAAATTTATGATCCCACAGCTGACAGCATTCGACAAACAAGTGCCGTGAATTTATTGCTCCTGTACGTTTTAAATGAGATTTAAAGGTAAACGTTTCTTCCCTAACCGCCTGTGTAAAACACTCTAGTGCCAAAACTTAGTTGGGGGCATCACGCAAAACACTTCGTGTGCCAAAATTGTCCCCTTTGTCTATATAAATCTACTTAAATGTATACAACAACCTATGTATATTTTAAGAATCTCATTTTGATTAACAGCAGGTTGATAACTAAAATGCTTTTTAAAATGATATGGAAGTAAGGGTAATTTATTTTAAAAGTATTAAAAATGAATAATTTAAATTATATTAGTTTGATGATCATGTTACTTATTTCGTGTATGGATTGTTATAGTCTTGATTACGCTATTTTTAAAAATTAATTGCATTTTTAAATAGATAGAAAGGTAGAGAATGTGCTCTGAAACTTTGTTTTTAAAATATTACATGCCCAATAAAAATGAAAGTAATCAATAAACTCCTAAGCTATGAGATAGCAATATATCTAAATATAGGTTTGTTTAGCCTAGATTCCAAACTTGGGACCTATTTGGTATCTATGTCTTCATAATCTACGACCAGAGTTTAATTTTTTTTTAAATTTTTTCCAAGTTTTGCATTTTTATATTGTTTAGTTATATGATTAATAACAAAGACTGAAATTAATATGACAAATATGTATTTAAAGAAAATGTTAATCTGATAAATTACTTGTATTAAGGATATGTTTTTACCTCCCGTCAACGTATATGCATAGGTAAGTGAGGTAATGTTTTCGTTCCGAAAATTCGATAGTGAGTTTTCAGTTCATAAGCATGACTCAGGATTAACAAAACACATTTGTAATATTTCTACAATTACGATTTTTTCGTCGATTGTTATACTTATTAAAAACTCTTAGTCAATCTTCCAAAAATTTGTTTTTCGTATTTAAGCTTTCTGCATCATATAAAGAGTTTATTAGATTTTGTATAAAATCACAATGGGTACTTTTCAAGAAGCCCATAGCAGTCTTTAATGGACAACTGAAGTAGTACTTTACAGTTTTTAATGAAAAACTATCTATATATAACAAAGAAGAAAGTCTGTTCCGTTTGAACTCTAATAACTCAGTCACTACTATAGGTATAGTCACCAAACTTTCTACAACTCTTTTCTGGGCCCTGGAAAAGGTCAACGTCCACTTTTTTCCAAACAAAAGTAGCTAAACTCAGAGATATTAATTAAAAACTTAAAAAAAAAACGATCATTTTCGCCCTCATTATTCCGAGTGGCAACAGTCTCACAAGCTGGAGGTGAAAATCTACTTCATTTCGAAAGCTGTTGCCAATGCTCGCTTTCAAATCCTGAAGTTCGTTAATAAAAAATTTCTAAGTTTTACGGTGAAATAAATATAACATTGCCAACCATTAAGTACATTATTCCCTATTCCAAAAATTCGTGGGAAGCCATTTCGACTATTCCCATCTTCGTACGACTTTAATCAGCCGAAGTATTAATTAAAAACCCTGAACGCGCTCATTTTCGCACTCATTTTTCCCAGTGGCAACAGTCTCGCGCGTTGGAGATAAAAATGCTTTATTTCTTAAAGTGTTGCTACCACTCGCTTTCAAATCGTAGAGGTTGTTAATCAAAAATTTGATTACAAAATCTATACATAGAAAAATGCCTGTTTGCGTGTGTGTTTGTTTGTTCGCGTTATTGATTTCTGATCCATTTTTTGCCACATTTAATCGATTAAAATTGAATATAGGTGAAATATTGGACCGGGCATGAGCTCTTAGACCATTTCATTAGAAAGATCACTAAACCTGCGTGCCATTGTTGCTGTTATAATGAGAGAGAATTAGCTTATTTTAAAATCGAAATTTTTCATGTGGGTTCCTTATCGCATCTGACTAAAAAATGTATGACTATGAATCGTATTTTTTGCATCGTTATCAGGGAAGGATTACAGCGGTATCGTTCTCTCTGTTGGTACTTCCGCTAATATTAAAATACAATCCAAACCTTTTCAATTTTTGTATTTAATACTTTTATATTAATGGAAACACTATATTAGATTTTGGCTCATAGCTTCAAGTAAAGCTTCAACCTGTTCATAGCTTCAAGTAAAGTGTCGCTTCCGGCTCAAATTCATAAGCCGGAAGCGACATTTTACTTGAAGCTATGAACAGGATTTCATGAAAAAATGTATTATGAGCTTCTCAGATTTGGTATTTAGAACTCCTACATGCGTATACGATGCATGTACAATCATGAATGAGAAATAACGTATTAGATTTTAGCTATATAAGATAAACCGGAAGTGGTACTTTATTTAGAGCTCTTAGCAGATTTTCGGGTAAACTTATACAGTCACTATAATAAGAATTTTAAGAGTCTTTCTATTATATCTAGACATGATAACATGATATTCATTTATATCGAAGTACAGAAGAACATGATATTCTACAATAGCTTTCGTATGCAGAATTTCAAAACTTGCGAATCAAGCATGTGACCAAAAATTGCACTCGCACAAAGGCAAGCATCAAATTCAAAAACACGTATTGTTCTATTTCCGCGGGTCAACCGCTCGAGTTGTCTTTCGACTGACGTGTTAGCCATACAGAGTTTAGATGCCAACTTTTTCTTACAAACGATCAACCTGAAGTGATATTTTACTTAAAGCTTAATACGGCTTAAAATATGTAATTGGGAAAGGGTCATTTGCTGGCCGCACAAGATGTTTTGTTTATGTCTGTATAATGTTGATCCAGATGTATGAGATACTGTTCGACTGTAACAGGGCGACTGTTACTAATGCTTTGCCAAAACTACTTAGACCAAAGAGCGCGCAGCTGAAGCATTTCAAGGATTCATTTCATACAGGGGATTTACTGAGGTGTTTAGAAACTTATTAACCGTTAGAGTCTCAGGGGGTATTGAAAAAACACTGTCGAAGAATCCCAAACAGCGCAATCGCGCTTTCTCTAAATGAGTACGAAAAGACCCAAGCAGCGCGATAGCGCTTGTTTTATTTTATGTCGATGAATCCCAATTCGAGCAATAGCGCTTCTTGTATACATATGCGTACTGTAAATTTATAAATATTTCAAGTTTTGTTCGATAAAAATTATTGAGAAGATAACAATGAAAAAAATTTATTTTTTAATGTGTTACTGCATTATCATAGTATTATTCTACCTATTGTAAAATGTACTATTTGCGTTAAAAGGAGCTGTGTGGTGTACTTACTTCAGTAAATCTGAGCTCGCGACTTCAACAATCGGTAACGCACCGTCAGTTGTCCACAATGCTCGAAATATACCGAGTTTTCTCGACATAAAACTTAACAGAACGATCGCTTAAACAGTTAAGATCTTTTAATCAGCAAGTAGAACATTTTATTTTTGGTGCTAGCTTTGTTTGGCTGAAGATGTAAAAAATAGCAAAAAATACAATAACTTTGTGTTTTAGAGGTGATAAAAAATGAAGAAGTCCAATGTAAAAATTGCAACAAATAAGCAGAATATTGGAGCATTATCGCTGACTGCACTTTTTCTTTTCTTCTTTTCTTTCAGGTAAAGTTGCACTCGAAATTGCAGTCAGCCATAATTTTTAAAATTTTTGCCTAACATTAACTGTTTTTCTCAGCATGGGCGGTCGATGTTCTGAACATAAACTTTGTTCAATGTCAACTGATATTACTTTACTTGCCGAATTTAAGGTAAAGGAACACAATACATGCGAAGCACAGACCATATGCAAAAACAGGAATGGACAATGCAGACGGAAAGCTTGATGACACCTATCGCAATTAAAATAGGAAATAAAAGCACAACCATTTTGCCTTTTACCAAAGACTACCGAGTGCCTTTTAAACGAAGCAAACAATGTCACTACGGATTAGGCTGAAAGGCTGAGTGGAACATTTTATGTTATATTCTGAAACTAAATTAACGCAAGAGGGATTTTATTATCGCTAGATAAGGAGCATTTGCGTCAAAGATTTTGTGCGGAATAGCGAAAGAAAACCCTAACTTATCGCCGCTCTCCGAATCCCAGTCCTTTTATTAAAATGGAGTTGAATATTAGAAATGTAAAAATTAAGCAACAAAATAGCTTACGAAAAATTTATTATATCATTGCAAGTTTCTGAGATTTTCCTATATCATGCCATAAATCGGTCTCAGTGTATTTTTTTCTAATCTAGTACATTTAATTTTAACTAATTAGTTGAATAACTCTTTAAATACCATATTAGGTGCGTAAAATAATTTTTAAAACAAAGAATAGAAGAAAATGCATTGCCAGAAATGTTTCATCAATATTTTAAATGTTTGTAAATTATGTGGAAGCATTTGGCTTTTGTAGCTGTTCGTGGACGCTAAAATCTGGCACTTTAAGCTAAAAAAAAACAAGAAATCTTTGTATATTTTTGTTAGTATTATAGCAATTCTTTCATAGTAATAGGTGGTTGCAATGGACGGTGATCTGATGACATGGTAAACCGTTTGTTTTTACTGAGCTGTGTAATCTTAAAATTAGTTAAATTTTTATTTCTATACTTCGAGTTTTAATAAAGCAGAAAATGTTTAAAAAAGGAAAGCAATTTATTAATATAGAATGCGTAATAGTTCCAGAATACAAGTTTAAAGTCGAATTTTATTATGAAATCGAATCCTGATTGTACGATTATTGTTAAATTAGTGATATTTTCAAATGAAGCGAACCTCTTAATTCATCATAAAGATATGTATAAAACAAAGTAAGGTAATAAATAGAAATAGAGGTAATAAATAAAAAGCTAATATCTGCACCACATGACTTCCTTGTACGGAATATTAAATTATACGCATTTTTTCCTGCATTTCATTTAAATTTATTGAATTGAATTCAATCTACTTCGTTGGTAGCGCATAAACCACAATAGAATAAATGCACTCCTTAAAATTCACTATATTTGTTTACCATAGTGACACTCTGGCGCAGGGTTCACTTAACAGCGTTACATCTCATTCATTTTATAACTCAGAATGCACAAAAAATTATATCATCTGAAGAATTATCTAATCGTTGCCACATGTTCTATTCAAATACTATAACAAATCTAAAACGATGTGTAAAAGAAATTAAACAAATATAAAGAAACAGTTTTTCACAAACGATTCAGCACCGTTTACCTAATGCGCATGCGCTATTCGTAAACATTTTCCTCTGTCCGAGACAGAATGGCGACAATATTTGCCGCTAACACGAAACACTCATTTTCTCGAATTTCATTAGAGATATATTTCTCATTCAATTAATTTTGTTCTCACTTCGGGACAAGGCAAAAATACATAAAAAATCAAAATATCTTCATTAAAAATTGAAAAATAAAGCAAACAAAACACCAAATACAGTTAAAACAATAATAAGAAAGAATTTTTACAATTAAAATTAGAGTTTCTACGCAAAAACAAGCCTATTGGCCAGCAGGGAACAAGGCAGATTTTTTGGTGCACAAAAATGAGTTCACTTTTGGTATATATATATATATAAAAACATGGTATATATATATATATATACATTTTGTGCGCCAATTGCAACCAGAAAGGAAGATGCACAACTACATGTTATAGCAGTCCTATACACAAAATTTCAACGTTCTCAAACTGCTCGTTTTTTAGTTATGCGAGATACATACATACGTACATACAGTCGCCACGAAAAAAAATCTCTTCTGAATCCATTTTAAATCAGTTTTGTAATTTGTTTGGGAAAAAAGAGTCCTTTATTCTGGCCTTACCTACAGATGTCACACAAAACATCGTTAAATTGCATTCAATAGCAGTCAAAATAGATATTTTCGTTGAAATATGGTACCCGGAATTTTTCGTGATTGCAATACTTCCTTTACTTCGTACAAGGAAGTAAAAAATGTGGATAAGTAGTTAACAGGAAGTACACAAATCAACATAATGATTAAGAATCTTAATTTTGAAGTATATATATATATATGTGTGTGTGTGTGTGTGTTTGTATATAATTATGCATTCATATATAAAAATGTACGTTACCTTTAAAGTGTATAATTCAGTTATTTGTAGAATTCCGTAATAGTTACTTCCTGAAGTAACTTCTCAAATCAGTTAAAGTGAAAAATAAGTCAATTAAAGTGAATAAATGAATAATTCTACACTTTAACTAGTTATTTCATAGAATAACTTGTTGTATGCTAATGATTGACAGTTAAAGTGTAAAATAAATAATTGAATTTAATTATACATCATGCGAAATTTTATTTATGCCAAGCCACAATAGAATCATTTGTTACAGCAAAGATTATTAAAGTGGCAAATGGAAAAGAGCGTTAAAAATGCACCGAACGTTATTTCTAAAATAAATGCATTTTTTTTTACACACTGGCATTTCTTTACATGAAATGTTTTTAAATCCCTAACTTTGAACTGTAGCAACCGACCGGAGCGATTTCTCTATATCCGCCGCACTTTTGGTCTTTGTTTTTGATCATAGACGATGACTTGGGATCAGTGTTATTGCTGTTTTATGCTGCTGTTTCTTGTTCCTAATTGAAAACATCCTCGGTTATTTTCGTGATGTGAAAATAGATCTGGTCATCTCCGCTTCTTGTGCCAACTTCAAGTAGTGATATACAAAATGTAAGCCACATAGAGACTTCATTATGAGATTTATCTAACATTAATTTTCATAGCTCCCAAACATTCTATAGCGTTTTCTCTTTCTCTACGTATACTCAGTTCATTGTAACACATTTTGGAGATCTTCTTTAGAACTTCGTCTTCGAAAGCATTCCACATCGGAACATTAACTAATTCTTGTTCGGAACTTTTAATTAAAATCAACCGGTATATCGTAATATAGTAACTGGTACTAACCAACCGGATGAATCATGTCAGTTATTTTACACTTTAACGGTATGTAGAGCGCTATTATCTGAAATAACTGGTCAAAGCGTAGAATTATTTATTTATTACATATTTTATTATATGTTATGAAATATCTGGGTATTCCAGGAAATACGGATTTCGCACTTTAACGGTAACATATATATATATGATATAAATTATATAAGTTTTTCAAATTACCTAAATGCTTGTTAAGCAGTGCTTAATTTTATTAAACGTCAAGCACACAGATAACGAAAAGCTATGTTAAAATATTTTTAACGCGTATCTGCTTGATTTTACATTTTAAATGCATTAAAAAATTTCAATCACGTCAAGCATTCTCGTGCACGTTTTGCACGTGTCGATCTCAGTTTTCTTCATCATAGATAACTTTCATTTTTGTTTCAGCCATTCTCTTTTTATTCTGAATTAGATGGTTTCTTATCTGCTTCCTATTCTACATACTTTCTTCATCAGGCATTTGCAAATGATTGATAATCTGAAACTCAACTTTGCTAACTGCGTTTAAAATACTCAACTCGCTAATTGCATTTAAAATTATGCAAAAAAGGCATCTTAAGTAAAAAGGCTTAGCTTAATATAGACTTAATAAAATTCTGTTTATTTCAATAAGACACGTGTCTCTTTTCTTCAGGAGTATCGTAAAAACTTTACATGTTTATGCTACGCTTCCAATTTGTTAATCGCATTTTACCTGTTATTTAGTTACTTATTTATTTGAGAAGCATGCAGCTAGTTCAGCTGCACCCAACTCATCATCTGTATTTGCCTGAACTTGGTAATTTCATTACGAAAACGGTGCTTAATATCAGACAGCATCGCCCGCTTCTATGAATAGGTTCCATAATTTTCTTACTGGCATCCTGTCTGTATGATTCCAGTATCTACGTATCTTTTAGGATTGAATATTTTTTACACTGGAATTTAGAACTTTCATTTTGTACATTCTGCTTTAGAAAATGTTTTTCAATATTATGTAGCATCTTTTCACTTAGAAAGATCAATTTAAAATTTCGATGCGTCTAATTTTCCAGAGATGCGTACTCTTATTTGTACCACCTTCGTAGGACATGGCTTTCGACAAGTATTTTCAAATTTTTTGGATTCTTACGTTATGCTGCCATGCATTTATCATCTCTGAATGTTTGCGTATGTTGCAACTGCTCGAAAGATAAAATCCCTTAATTCATCTCCCACGCGGATTAATTTTAAATGTTATCGTTTGACTTCACCTGAGATCTTTAATTTACTTTCCAAATTATATTGTCTTGCTTAAAACACCTAAAAGATGTAAAGGCAATAAATCCTTTTTTTTTGGTTTACATCATTTTATTTTTTATTTGTATATTTAAATAATGCAATTTGTAATACAGGGTTATTCATGAAGTTCTTGGAATATTTAAAAACTTTATAACAAATAAACTACAGAAGCAATAACACATTTTGTTACACTGAAATAGATGAACTAGAAACTGCTTCATTAATTTTCTTTTGTGTAGTTCACAAATAATCAGTGCATCTATCTTTGCCGATATGGCAGTCATCTTTGCATCACTGGCAGAATTTACTTTCACGAAGTGACGAATGCTACAACTGAATGGATAGTAATGATTTCATTTTCAATAAGACAGTTGTAACACAGCAACTATTACTAACAAAAGTATCTCAATAAAACTTTACCACAAAAATAGAGAAACCATTGATGAGGTTATCTGAATAAAAATTTCACATTAAGGTTATATAGGATGCAAAAGACGAACGGGTATCTCCTTTCTGGAATGTAATCCCATGTGACTTTTTCCTTACGGAGATTTGTAAAGGACATTACTGTCTCTGTGTTTCCACTCCCGACTAATCTCTATGAACATCATAACCTTAAGGCTATGGCTAAGGTGAGTCCTGATATACTGGTATTCGTACGAGATGTAATGGAATAGATGTATACTCTGCACAAAAACAAACCTCAGACAGTTCTATATCTCCCGTTCTGCTGGGGTGACTGACGAAATTTAGCTTCTGTTTTTCTTATCTCGAAAGCACTATTTGGAATATACAGTAGATGTATATATAGCATTGCTCAAAAACAGGTATTTGAACACATAAAAGACCGATTTCTAAAGTGACATACCATTGTTTTTCCGTATTTCTATTCTACGACTCAATTTATCCAAAAATCGCAGGAGTATTTTTTAAAAAATTAGCTCCAAAAATTTAGCGCAAGATGTGTGTTATTTTAGTAATTTTTATAAATTTTTCGAAAACATTTTTAAATGATGACTTATAAAATTTTAAGTAGATGTTTTTATAGGCATATCTCCAAAAAAATTAGAGTTTATTCAAAATTTCAATGATATACGTGATTTTATGTATTGGCGCTTTTTTGAAATTCGTCATATTTATTTAAAGGATTATAACGACACATGTGGTTTACGCACTTTGGTAAATTTATTTGAAAGAATGACAGTTGCACCTTTTTTTCGGTCATGCATAATGAGAGGGAAAGAAATATAGGTTACCATAAATTAAGAATTTCGTCACGTGAATAATTCTTGACGCAAACTGAAAAGTACGTCAAGGTAAACTTTTAAATTTTTCCATAAGTTTCCTACCAAAGTTATTCCTTAGGCATAATTTGAGTCATAGAATTGTGGAAAAAAAGTCGGCGTGTCATTTCAGATAAGTCGAATGTTGTATCAAAATATCTATGTAAGAACAATGTTATATATAAATCTAATATCCTAATTTGCGCATTCGAGACATGAAAAAGGCAAACTGAATTTCATGTATCGGCCCAGCAGAACGGGAGATATAGAACTGTCCCGTTTTTTTGTGGGCGGAGTGTATGTGGTATTAGCAAAGATGAACATATTTAGCTTTTGTGAAATATACGTGAAAAAAGTAAAAGTTTGCACGTATTTCAGTATAATAAAATTTGGCGTTACTAGCGCTATTTACTTGTCACAGATTATGAAAGTATTTCGAATACTTATGAATATTTCAAACAGATAATTTTTGCAGCATTATTGTAATTAATAAAAGTCGTTTCTGACGCTTTGTACAGAACTGCTTATCTAACTGATATTCTTTCTTTCTTTTGTATATTAAAATAATTTATCTGGAAGCTGTTTCATAAATTTTGGGTGTGTCTCACTGTTTTTCGAAGCTTATTTTCCGCAGAACGGGGCAAATATCATCCGTATATTTGCCATTCTTGTTTCATCTACACCTCTAGAAATGTTAGAAAACTACTTATAAGTAAAAAATAATTTCTTAAGTAAGCAAAGTTGGAGGAAAACATCATGCATTTACCATGATTTTTGATCTGAATATTGCTGTAGAATGACCGTCCCGTGGCGAAGTGGCTAGCACAGCTGCACTACAGGTCCGGGGTTCGATCCTCGGGCAAGACTGACTCAGCTTTTCATCTCTTAACTGGGTCGATAAAATGGGTACAAAGTTCGCTTGGGGACTAAACACCGGGGGTTATGCGACAAGCTGACCACTTGTTCAGGGCATATGCTGATGCACTCCAGGGCCCAAACGTCAGGAAAGCAGAAAAGGGCACTGCAGGCCGTGGCCCACTAGGAGCTGTTGCGCCACTGAGTTTCGTTTTTTATCGCTTTAGAATATTCTAATTTTTGTAAAATGTTGCAAATTATTTGAGAAAATTCAACGCTAAATTGTGGTCACATCAAGAATAGTTTTACAACCAAACTGATGAAAGCAATCGAAAAATAGAGAATTTAGTTAGGCCGGGTATCTCAAAATCTAGTCTGAAGTTCTAGTGTTCACTGTAATATTAAAAATTCTTATCGTTTTCTGTCGAAGTTTAGTAATGTAAAATATTGTTTTGATTAGTGGCAAGTTTTTTGCATCAGAAATTGTGACCACAATATTTTTTACATTAATACGATTAATGAGAGTTAGTTCACTATAGTGTAAGATTAATATGTAATTTATCGCCAATCGCGATTTCGAAGTTTCAGTGATAAGGAGAAACTGCAGACTGATCTATCAAGCACAACTGTCAGCTTCAACTGCTAAATTTCCAAGAGCAGCATGAATGTGATGATCAGAAATACACTTAGCTTAAATCTGTTATAAGCTCAGTGTTTAAAGTTTATTTCTAAAAATATACCAAACAAGAAAATTCATTTGCATTTGGAAATGAGTGTCTGAAATGAACGTCAAGGAATTTCCAAGTCAGTGAGTTTTAAATACTACCAGACCTGGACGAAGGGTGAGGCACGCGAGGCACTTGCCTCATGTGAACAGCTAGGAAAGACGTCAAATATTACGGGAATGCGTTTCAGTTCAATCATATATGAATTCTGAAACGTTTCCAGTTACTAAAGGTAGGGTGAAAGAAGCTTAAAAGACTTTATATATAAAGTTTTTGTATTCTTAAGTCACTTCGGCAAAGTGTTCAAAGCTTCTTATCAGGAATATACATGCCTTATATATGCAGAATCTTCTCAGAAACTGACCTGAACAGGAAACGTTAAACATCATTATTTTCTGCATAGAACATCAATTAAATCATCGAGCAGGTTTTGTCTATATTTTAACTATATTGTCATTTTACATCTGAACAAACTGTAATTTAATAGTAACTGTATGATAATTTTATTTAAAAAGATAACCTCAAACAATAACATCAGATAGAGAAGAACTGACTTTTATTAACGTATCATACATAATACATTACATTGTTATCTCTATTTTCGAAAGTTCTAGTCCGTAAAGTTTGTTCCATAACTCCGAAACTTATTCAGAATCAACTCACTTCTCAAAGAGACAAAATCACATGTAACATTTTTACTGCTTTTTCTTTCTACCAGTCCAACACACAACAATCTGCAGTAACATAATAGCTTGAATCTACATTTACACAATAGCTGAAAAAATAAGTTTTTCGAAGTTTTCACGTGACGATTTATTTGCACACTTAATTTCATTTTTCGCGATGGTAAGAATGACCGACCTTCACGGAGAATTACATCGAACAGCTTAAAGAAAGTTTTTAGCTTAAATTTTCCCACTGTGACTGTAATCTCTGGCTGAATATTTACAGTTGGTATATTCTTCATCGGATATTTAGTTCATATTTTCTAGTATATTCTTCATCGGATATTTAGTTCATATTTTCTAAGAAGCATTGCGTTGGCGATGTAAAGCAATGATTTTGCATAGATTGCTACATTGCGTATTGAATATTTTAAGTATTAGTTTTGTTCGTATTATATATTTATATATATAAAGAAGTCTGTGTGTTTGTTCGCGATTAACTCAGTCACTACCATAGCTATCGTCACTAAACTTTCTACAGTTCTTTCCTGGATCCTAGGAAAAGTCAAAGTCCACTTCTCTCCCCCCCAAATAACTAAAATCAGAGATATTAAATAAAAACTCTGAAAACGCTAATTTTCTCCCTTATTTTTCCGAGTGGCAACAGTCCCGCGCGCTGGAGATAAAAATCTGCTTTATTTCGAGAAGTGTTGCCACTGCTCGCTTTCAAATCATAGAGTTTGTTAATAAAAAATTTCTAAATTTTGCAATGAAATAAAAATAGCATTGCCAAATATTAAAAACATTATTCCCGATTCCAAAAATTCGCAGGAAGCCATTTCGAGTGTTCTCATCTTCGCACGACTTTAATCAGTCGAGATATTAATTAAAAACTCTGAAAATTTTCACATTCATTTTTCCGAGTGACAACAGTCTCGCACGTTGGAGATAAAAATGCTTGATTTCGAAAAGTGTAGCTACTGCTCGCTTTCAAATCGTAGAGTTTGTTAATAAAAAATTTGCACCTTTTTACTAAATCTATGGATATAAAGAAGAATGCCTGTTTGTGTGTTTATTTGTTTGTTCGCCTGATTTATTTTTGATCTATTATGATCAATGTTTTGCCGTATTTAATCGACTAAAATTGAATACAGGTGACATACTGGATGGAACTTGCGCTTTGGTTAGAAAGATGAAAATCGTTAAAAACTGCGTGTCATTGTTGCTGATATAATGAGAGAGAATTAGTTAATTTTTTTATCGAAATTTTTTATATGGGTTGCAAATTGCGTCAGACTGAAAAATGTATGTCTATGAAGGGTATTTTTTGTATCGTTATTAGAGACGGATTACAGAGGTATCGTTCTGTCTGTTTTTAGATCCATTACTCTCAGTCTAACTCAACTGTCATGTAATTATTTAAAAAATAAAGTCAATTAACGTGCAAGCAGTAAAAATTATTGTTTAATTATGTATATATCAAAAACATTAAAATAAATAGGACTTGAAAGTATGTAGTGATGAATTTGTTTTTGGCATTAAATTTTACATAATAAATAAAAAATGAAAAGTTTGTAACATTGGAATACTGCCCTGTAAAATTTAAGTTCTAATGTGGCATATTTATTGAAATAAAAATTCTTTCTTGATAAACTGTCTTTAATGCTTATACTGCGGTTCTTATTATATAACAAAATAGTTAGCCCAGAAAAATTACTTTTATGTTTTATAGAAATAGGTTTTATAATAATCAATACATTCATTTGCGATTCCAAGTTTGTAGTCTTGTTATCAATAGTTTCTAAAACATTAAATACTTAAGTAAGAAATGGATGGTTATCGTTGCAGCCAGAGATACTTTTCTTGATCTGTCTAATACAGACAAATCGAATTGATCTTCAAAAGACTTTTCTCCTGCATTATCTAGAATGTGCTCAGCTACATTATTATTATCCTCAGCGGCAGGTATATTTTAGTTGCTTGCAAAGATTTTTTTGCTATTTTCTATTTGCTGTTTCTTTTGCTTCTTTTGCTATTTTGTAGATTTTGTTTTTTGCAAGTAGTTTCAAAACTGTCTTTTTTATTTACTTATTTATTTATTTTGTAGCAATCCCCGTTTTAAAGAAATTTATAAAATATTATAACATTTAGTAAATGTTTTTAATAGGAACGAATGTTTTAGGACTTCCGTGTTTATTTATGGAATAAAGTTCTGAAAATCATTTTTCATAACTTTGTTTAAATCATTTTTTGAGAAATTGCAGATTTCCTTGCAGGCAGAAAGATTGCAGACAAAAGGGAGTTAAAACTTTGCTTTTGCACTAGAAATTCTAGAAAGAAGGTTCTACAAATAACTTTAGTACGATAGCTTTGATGTTTTCCTAACAAATACGCAAATTTTGACAAATTTACAAATCTGTTCAGCCTGAAATTTTTAATCTTTTAGCTTAACAATGTCTTATGTAGCTGTGTCCCAAACTGACCCATTTAATATGTATATCTGTGTATGTGTTTTGCGTTTGTGATTAATCTTTTAGACGTTCATTCGCCTGCTCATTACCCGAGATACCCACATGTGATCGAAATTACCACAGTGTTTGTCTCCTGCTTTGGGGAATCCATATAGGATGCAGCTGATAGGTCTTATCCCTACACTGTGAAGTCCTTCTACATGTACCAGGATGGAGGCACGTTGATTGTGAGGATTGTTATGTTGAAAATCTAAGAGTTTTGTTGTACGGCTGCAACCGTGATCATTAAATTTGACTGCAATTTAGCTTCATGCTTAGTCACCGTATCCAAGTGTTAATTAATGCATTGTTTTGCAAAATGAAAAATCCCTTCCCTGTTTTATTAGCTCAGAAGGGCTATTAATTTCGTTTTGGCATTTTGCTTTGGTTCACTATAAATGTCGGTTCACTTCAAATTGTTCCCACCAAATATTAGAGCCTTGTGTTATATTTAAAGAAATTAAATAATGAAGAATCTGCATAAATGTATGTATGTTTTTTTGTGGAAAAAGAGTCCTTTATTCTGTCCTTACGCACAGATATCACGCAAAAACATCGCTAAATTGTATTCGATAGCGGTCAAAATGGATATTTTCGTTGAAATAAAGTACCCGAAATTTTGCGCGATTCCTTTTTACTTCGTACAAGGAAGTAAAAATGAATCAGTGGTGAGAAAATAAGTTTTTAGAAAGACAGGCTCCGTTTCCTAAGTTTTTTTCTTTTAAAGTATCGTCTGGCTCTATTTTTAAATATCTGTCATTTAAGTCAGTTCCAATTTAGTGCATTTGTGGCATCATGAGAAAATACCATACGAAAAATCAAATGAGTTTAGAAAACTAATTATGTTTCTTTTCTAATCTGTTTGGGAAATTGCTAAAAATTTGAATATGCCGTGTTCTACAGCTTTTAGTCCATAAGGCTATTAATTTCATTTTGTTATTTTGCGTTGGTTCACGATAAATCTCAGTTCACTTTTCAAATTGTTGCCACCAAATATTAGAGCCCTGCTTTATATTTTAAGAAATTAAATACTGAAGAATCTACATAAATGTATATATGTTTCTTTCATTGTGATAAAACAACGGTTCTTACAGCTATCAAATTTTGAATAACGCACTTTTCCACCCAAATACGGGCACCTAGAATCCGGAATTTGGAATTTCTTTTATTATCTATTTCATATTTTGTAAAACTTTAACGATTTTTTGATTTACAAACTCAATGATTTCAAAGCGAGCAATGGCAACACTGTACGAAAAAAAAAACATTTTTATCTCCAGCGCGCGAGACTGTGTATGGGAAATTCTAAAGATACGCTCATTTTAAAATTTTTTGGCGCTATTGAAATTAATTTTAATGGAGAAAAACATGATATCTAATAAACAAAGGTAACACACAAAACAATAAAAAAGACCCTTTGGGCGTAATGCAAAATCTGAAAGCCTTCAGATTTTTATTTATTATTTAATATATTAGATTCATTTTTACATGCTTGGATCATGCTTTATGGGGAGAGGAGGGTTTAACTAACGGTAGTACGAATATTATCATAATGCAATGCAATCTTGTTCATGAACTTACTGTAATAAGCATGAATGATATGATAAACTCAGATTTTCCACATTTTTATTCAGATAAATGGCATTTCCGTACGCTGCCCTTTTCTATATTGACTCGAGTTCATACCCTGAGACAGAAGACTGGCTGCATGGGAGTTTTCTGGTTTTTCCCATGTGTAATGTAAGTACGAGGCAGCTTCTTAAAAGGTCATTCACGAAGGCATGTCTTTCCTTAGGCAGAAAGTCCTTGTGCTTTGTTTGAATTAATTTAACTTAACTTTACAAAATAAAATGTGATTGAACGTAAGGAGTTACCCGAGATAACACATATTTTATTTTTAATGAATGTATAGAAATTTTTTCATCTTAAATCTGTTTAAAAAAGTTAAAATGGAGCCTCGAAATTTTCTAATGAGTTTAATGCAGACCGTTAAAACATTTGTTTCCTAATTTGCTAAATATCAGAAAAAGGTAAGCGTCGTTTTGGTAATATTTTTTAACATTTTTAAACCAGTGTGAAGTCGTTAAGGAAATAACGTGCCAATTCCCAAAGTTTTGTATCATCAGATAAATAAAAGTGTGTTCAATGATCATTTATTGCGATCATTTGCGGTATCATTATTCTGAATTCCTCCACCGATAAAAAGTAAAACAAGAGTTTTGATTTTTTTCTTTATTGATATGTTTTATGTGAATGAAAAAGACTAAACATTTGAATGATTTTTTATCTATCAGTTTGTTTTGAAGAAAAGAAAAAGATTAGGTATTATTTTAGCTTTCTGATAATATTTGAATAGTATTAGTAATCTTAAATGGGAGCATGTTATCCAATTATTCATTCAGCAGTGAAGAAAATCTTTCTTGTTGGCTGATTGAAGCTATGTAAAAAAAAAAGAGAAAGAGCGAATGGAATTGTAAAAAACAGTCAGATTGTCAATGATGATTCCTGAAATTAATGTCAATGATTGTCAATGCTGATTTCCACAATTATTAAACAAATTCCGTTATTTATGTATCTTAAATTAAATGTAATGTATATTTTAACAGCGAGTAGCATACTCTTTCTAAATTGTTACTAGTTTGTATTTTCGTCATGGAATTCAAATCTTGAATTTTAAAGAAAGATGTGTTACACTTTGTTTTGTTCAGAATGTATGCTACAATAGATTAAATGAAAGTCTGGAAATGTTATAGCATTCCGTAAATCTCTGCGGGAATAGAAACTAAATGTTTCATCACAAGCCGTTGTGCAGTTAGAAACTAAACTGTACGTTCTTGAATCTTCAGCGAATTTTTAAATAGGTACGAAAGATACCATATAAAGTAAAGCTAATGTTTTGGCTCAGAATAGCGATTAAATTCGAAACACGATTTGGTTTTAATTCAATTCAAACGCTGTCCACTCTAAGTGCGTTGTTTCAATTTTCCTTCGAGTCTGTTGCCATTTGGCAAAATGTAAGGTATTTTACTTTCAAATTTAATCTGTCTGTTATTGATTGACAAACTCAGTTATTTAAGATCGATAGATGCAGTCCTTTTTTTACTAGTTCATCTGGCTAATTTAAGTAAAAATGCATTTAATTCACGATATAGTTAATTAAACACATTAAATATTTTTATAGAATTACGTTAAATATTTTTTCACTTTTTAAATATACAGCAGATACGTAACGCTTCTATGTATGTAACGCTTTTATGTGTATGCATCTATTATCGCATAAAATATTTCTCTAAGGGGTTCTTTTTGGGGGGTTTTCGCTGAAACGATCGCGACAAAAACGTCGCGAATGAAAACAACGCAAGGCGAAATCATCGTCGTACAAGACATCGTTGGAGAAAAGAAAGCAAAGAGAAAACGTCGTAGTTCTAAAACATCATGGTACAAAACACCGTCGTCGAAAATAAACCGTTCAAAAACTTCGCAGTTTAAAAAAAACATCGTCTTCGAAAATATCGTGGTGAAACAAAAAGCAGATAACAAATCTCGCGGAACGATGACATCGCAGACGTGCATTTTTAGGGCTTTAAAAATTGTTAATGCATATTCGCATAATGATTTGTGAGCGCAAGAAAAGGAATGAGGAATATTTTTGCGTTTATATTTCACATTTTTAAATTAACTAAAACATTTTTCCTGGAAAAGTGAGAAGGAAAGTTAAGCATTAAAAAAATGAAAATGAGTAGAATGTTAATAGAATTTATATTTTGTCTATTGAAATATTGTGTAGATGACATGCTTCGTTATAATTAACAATCCAACATCGAAATGATTAACTACATGTACATGAAAATGTTATTGATACTTTAAGAAGATGAATAAAAACTCAATGGCGCAACAGCCCTAGTGGGCCAGTGTCTGCAGTGCCCTTTTCTGCTTTCTTGACCTTTCGGGCTCCGGAGTGCATAAGTATATGCCCTGGACAAGTGGTCAGCTTGTCGCAAGACTCCCAGTGTTTAGTCCCCAAACGAGCTTAGTACTCATATTATCGATCCACTGAAGGGATCAAAGGCTAGTAAACCTTGCCCAGCCCAGGGATCGAATCCCGGACCTGTGGTGCAGTTGCGCGACGTGCTGGCCACTTCGCCACACCGGGCGGTAAGAAGATGAATAGTCTGAAATAAAACAAGATTAAATTTTTACTGTGTATCAAATTAAAGCTGAAAGAAAATTATTTTGCCGTCTGATCATTTATTAAAGAATTTTCATAGAGATAACCTCATGCGGTTACTCATCTTTCTTTTTTCTGTTTTTTTAGACTATATGTTTCATGAAAAATTTGCTCTAAATCTTTATAAAAGAGATTGTTAAATTAATGACTTTTATTAGTTAACTATGTAAGTTTAAAATTCTATTGAAAAATGAGTAATGCCCTCGCCGAGATTCGAACTCCGGGCCTTCCGATTGCCAGTCGGGAGTGCTAACTATTTACACCACGAATACATATAATAAAGAGTAAGAAAATACCTTACATATACTTCCTCTTTCAAAGGCTGCCTGGACAGAAGGAAGCCCTGATGGCAATGGGCCATCGTCCACCACCTTTTAAGTCGGGCACCATTTGTGTAGTCATTAGGTTTATATCGATGTAGGAAACATGAAAAATGTGAAATGTTCGCGCCGAGATTCTAACGCCAGACCAACGTAAAATCCAAAGTGCGATTGCGGTTGTTAAACACAAATAATTTAAGGCAAAAAAAAAACTTTTACATACGCAAATATTATATGAATATGGGCCAAGCAGTCTGCTTGATTTCTCTATTCTGATCTCTGCGGGAGATTCATGTAAATCCTACCTTCGCACGAATAATTGTTTCCCGTAATGAAGCTAATTTTATGTGTTAGGTGAAATTACAGACTAAAATCATAGCTACTGATGATGCGATTTAAATCTGTCGCGGACAGGTTCCCCAAAAATTGCTAAATACGGAAGTATATCAATCAAATCTGTGCGAAAATCATTGCCGTACGGGACAGTCAATGCCATGCTGCATTATCTGGAAATTCAGTATTCAAACAGTAACTTTCAGTCAATGATGCTTCAGTCATAGATGCTTCTTTTGTATAATAAAAGTACTCAACAATTCTAACAAATATATAATAAGTTATATCAATTTAATTTAGAATTTAATTTAGTAGTTAGATGTTTTCAGACATTAACTTTGCAGTTATAAGGTATATCTCCCACATTCTTAGCGTGCCTTCGGGGTGTAATGGTCAGCACATTGAGCCGGTATTTCAGAGGTCCGTGATTCGATCCCCGGCGAAGGCAGTGCATATTTTTAATCTCTCTTGTTCCAAAAAAATACCTAATGTCTCTACAGTGGCGCCCGAACTAAAAGGGTTGTGGATGATGACTCTCCACACCCAGGATCTGGCGACTAGGTCCCCTAAAACCCTAGTCGCCCTTTAAAAAGGGGAGTATATAAGGTATATCTCCCACATTCTTAGCGTGCCTTCGTGGTGTAATGGTCAGCACACTGAGCCGGTATTTCAGAGGTCCGTGGTTCGGTCCCCGGCGAAGGCAGTGCATATTTTTCATCTCTCTTGTTCCAAAAAAATAGCTAATGTCTCTACACAGTTTTCTTTCATAAGTAAACTATTAGCGTGGTTAATACTTGCTTCTACTTAACAAGGACTGGGAAATGGTAGTCCATTAACTAACTTATCTAACTTGACGTGTTGAATGTAAATAGTAATTTGATGATGTTATATAACTATCAAATGTTTAATAAATTTTATCTTGTAGCGAAAATTTAATCTCATGTATATCTTTTAAGTGAGTCTTCTTGCATTTTTTTAACTTCACAAATTCAATTCACGTTATTAAAAAAATAAAGCTGAAGTAACCGATTTCCAAACAAATGGAAAGATAGAAAGTGGCACATTCATATGAGAATAGCTTTTAGCTCTTCTAAGGAACTTTATTTTTGTCTTCTGAAGCAGTTCGTATCTTTTGAGAGGACTCTAGAAGTATATAATGTTAAGTGTGCATCTGGAATGATTTTTCTTTGTGCAATAATAAATGAATTCAATAAAGTAATGAAATAACTGAGATCTTTTCAGTTCTTCGCTATAAAAAAATTTCAAAAATAGTTTTTAATTCATAATAATATTAAATTTATGTTACACAATTAGCCCAAGAAAGTACGTAGCTCTTGAATGCCAGAAAGGCAAATTTCAATTCTTAGAATTTAGGCTGCTTTCTCAAATATTCCGACGAAAATGTGTAAAATTATGAAGTTAATAAAAAAAGATAGGAATATTTGATTTTTTTTCTCCTTCTTTGTGCTAATGGCAAGACAACCAACCTACTGGCAGTCAATTCTATGCATAAAATTCTTTATTAAAAATTGGCATCTTTTACAAAGCAACCTTTCTCAAGATTTGACATCTGCAGCTAGAGAATCATGAGGTTATAAAAAATTATATTTTTTGTTTGTGACTGGAAAACATTTAATTTATTTAGACAGAACGTATCATCTTCATTAACAACTAAGACCAAAGTCTGAACAAATCACACGAAAAAGACATCTTCCTTTTTCTGACATTCATGGAAGCTGGCATTTCTATACAGTATAAAACAGCAATTGTAGCTGTGATCTAAAAAAAATACCACTGGTAAAAATACACGGAAGAAAAAAATTTCAGTTCAGCTATCACGTAAATCTAATAGATTTTTGAAATATTTGTCGGTTGCAGTTTTGTTAAAAGTTCTGTAGTTATTTCTCAGTTTAATATTTGGCGCGAGGCGTCTTGTTCAATACATGCTATATTCGAATTTTAACAGTTGTCTTATAAGGTATTTCTCCCGCCTTCTTCGTATGCCTTCGTGGCGTAGTGGTCAGCACGCTCCACGCGTAACCGAGAGGTCCGTGGTTGATTCCCGGCGAAGGCGTTGCTCTTTTTTTATGTCTTCTGCTTCATAAATAAGCTAATGTCTCTACACTGGCGCCCGAACTAAAAGGATGGTGGATAATGATTCTCCACCACCGGGATTAGGCCGTCCGATTCTAGGAGTCTTCCGAGGACTTCCATCACACATCGCAGTCAGAAGTAAATACATTCGCTTCTGAAAAGAATTGCATTTTTCGTGCCTGTAAACTGTTTTATGGACTTTTCTGTTTTGCTGGGTTAGAATCCACTATTGAGTAAAGGCCATTTACATCTTTTCTTAGTAGTGTTATTGACTTTCACTACAATTTTGATCTCAATGATATTATGGTATGCTTTGTAACGGTTTGAAGCTTTGCTATGAGACGTTATTTCTGAAAAGTCTGTCCCTTAAATTTTGAACGTCTATATACTGTGTAATAGAAAATCTTTTGTAGTAATTTGGAATACCATAGTACAGGAGTTGCATATCTGTATAAATCTTATTCTTATTTTATTTTATTTGCTTTTAAATAGGTGTTAGTATAGTGTTAGGTATAAAATTATTATTTTTCTAAGCTTACTAGTTACTTCTAATCTAGTTACATTCTTAGTTGATTAAAAATTATTTCGCATAAATTAATAAATATCATTATTTCTAAATGTTGATAATGTACACTGCGAAAAAAAAGGAGGGGACAGTTCTATAGCTCCCGTTCTACTGGCCCGATTGACGAAATTCAAATTGCGTTTTCCATGTCCCGAAAGCGCGATTTAGGATATATATTAGATTTAAACATAGCTTTATTCTAATATAGGAATTTTGACACAAAATGGGACTTTTTCTGAAAATGACATAACATTTTTTTTCCATGTTTCGATTCAACAACTCAAATTATGCCAAACTGCCAAGTTTTGTAAAAAATCGCACGAGTAGTTTTTAAAAAATTAGCTCTCAAAATTTTAGCTCCTCAATGTTTATTCAATTTGGTATGTATTTACTAATATCTCTTTTTTTATTACACTTACTTGATTTTTTTCTTTCACAGCCCGAAATTTAGGTTCACTCCAAACAAAATTCACCCGTTTTTTATGATTTATTTTTAAAATTGTATTTTTAAATAATTTTTATAAATTTTTTGAAAAACATTTTGATTTATAACCTATAAAATTTTTTAAAATAAACTTGAAGTAGATGTATTTCTAAGTAAAAAAATTAGAGCATTTTATTCAAAATTTTCGAAGATATACGTGAATTTATATATCGGCGCGTTTTGAAATTTGGCATATTTATTGAAAGCGATAATAACATCTAATGTGGTTTACGCAGTTTGCTGAAATTATTTGAAAGAAGGACGATGTGACTTTTTTTCCGCTCCATTACAATGGAAGGGATAGGAAAATAGGTTGCCACGTATTAAGAAGTTCGCCAAGTGAATTATTCTTGGTGCAAACTGAAAAAATTCACCAAATTAAATTTTTGAATTTCTCCGTACATTTCGTAGCAAATTTTACAAAATTTAATATTTAGGCATTATTTGAGTCGTAGAATCGAAATATGGAAAAAAATTCGTATGTTATTTCAGAAAAAGACCCATTTTGTGCCAAAATACCTATGTTAGAATAATGCTATATATAACTCTGATATATATTTTAAGTCGCACTTTTGAGACATGAAAAACACAATTTGAATTTCGTCAATCGGCCCAGTAGAACGGGAGATATAGAACTGTCTTTTTTTTTTTTGTGCGCAGTTTACATATATTTAAAAAAAAAAACAAAAACAGATGTTCATTGCCAGCGACGCTTGTTTGTTCATTTACGACCAAAGAAAGATAATTACTGTCTGGAAGCAACAGTGCGACGCGGCAGAAGATTAGTTCTTTTATTATTTAGTAATTTTTACTCAAAGAAGCTTAAATATTTTACATACGTTTTAACGTTTTGTTTTATTTTTTAACAAAAGTTCCTCACTTTCAGCTTTTCCTTTTCATTCTTGCACTAGCTGTTGGTAGTAATTTAAGTTTTATGACAATCGAAAATAACTAACTTTAAACTTCAAGAAGAAGAAATAATATTACATTTAATTTATTTCTGCCAGAGTTTACGGTATTTTATGTTGTTTTCTAGGCTTACTTAATAAATAGCTGTTATTCTTGACTTTTATACAGTTTCTGAAACTTACTTTCCCTAAAGAGCTGAACATTCATTCTTTCAATTAGAGATTCGAAGAAAAGACATTTTTGAGAACATTTTTAACAAAAGTTAATTTCATCCCCATACGTTAAGCGAAGAAAGGCCGTAAACAATACATTATTATTATAACAATACGTTGTTATTATTTTCTGGCATATATATAGTTGCTTTTTACGGGTTCGTGGATTTGAGAGTATCCGATGAAAACACGATGCAGAACAATAAAAAGCACAATTTATTTACAAGAATCACTATTTACAGCACAGTTCCAAAATTACCTTTCAAAGCGTCGAAAATCTACAATAAATACGCTGAAACAATCAGCAACACAGCTTCAGGCTGTAACTGTAAAGGTAACTTCACGGCAACACTAAACTTATAATAAACACCGTGGAACAATCACCAATACACTGTCAAGCTATACTGTAAAGGTAGCTTCACGACAAAGCACTATCTCGATCGCTTTCCGTTCACAAAACTCTCGCGTACCTTAGCACTCACAGTAAGCAGCGATTCTCACAATTCTCACACACTAATCACACTCTCTACAACTTGCAACTAACTGCTCTCCGAAACGCAAGGGTTTATATAGTTTTTCTTTAAGGTCCACACGTTTCGAGAAATATCTCGACAGGAAGTGATTCTAGAAGCTTCCCGATTGGACCATGGGATATCGCCGATTTGGTCGCCAAATGGGCGATAAAGTCGCCAATCTGGCAATCCTACCATACACTATTTTATGGCAACCCTAGTGCTATGCCGGAAAGCTTACATACAGGCACAACCGCCGAATTTTTCGTAACAATATTATATTTTAAGCGGTCCAAAGAGCCTAAGAAAGATCTTAATAAATTTTAATTCTCTTTTCATCTCAGGGATTATTTCCTTTCGTACTTCTAAAGTTCTAACAAAATATCGCTTATATTTTTTTAAGTTTTTTAAAAGTAATTGTAGAATTTACAACCCATATTTAAAGCCATTTGATATTATTTTCTGAACTTTAAATATTCTTTGAGGTTTTATTTCCATATTTTAAACGACAAATAAAACATTTCCGGAAGCAAATAAATTCAAATTCTTGATCTCTGTTTTGTTTTTAATATAATGTTTTCTTTCTTATATTCAGGACAATAAAACTAAAAAAAATTTAATGTTTTTTTTTTTTCAAATAGGGAAACTCTAATGTTTAATGTTTCAAATAGGGAAACTCTAAAGTTTTTTTTTTCAAATAGGGAATTAGTATTTAGTAAAATTTAATTCCTTATGGTCTTAGTTTAAATGAAACAATATTATTGATTTAGTGAAATACGGGAGAGCAGGATTATCTGCAGAAATGCAGAAAGGAAGAGATGCCTTCGTAGTAAACTTTATGATGGAAACTTTTACAGAAAACCACGAATCACACTACCTGTAGTAACTATTTTTACGAGATTCAAACCTGTATCGAATTACTAGAGTTCAGTGGTTTTACCTACTCGGTTACTTGTGAGCGTTCAAACAAAATAAACTCACTACATAAAAAAAAAAGAGCAAGGAAAAAAAAGCATCATTTGTTTCTTGAAAGATGCTGAATTTCTTCATTTGAAATTAACGTCAAACAAGATAAAACATTTTATCAGTTATTAAATTTTATACTGGTGTTCTTCCCTAGGTTGTTTGAATATGGCAAATCCACGAGAACTATCTTTCTAAGAAAAGAGATGCCTCCGTGAAGGGTTTTCTGAGGGAACTTGCTTATATTATCGTTACATATGGGAAACTCACATAAACCAACCTTTCAGCTAACTCGTTCGCCTGGCTTTCAACCCAAGCCAGATGGAACTACCAGTACTCAGCGGTTTTAACTACTCAGCCACTGGTGGGCCCTTGCATCGATTACAGATATGTCACTTTTTAAACTGTTTAAGATTTTTTACATATAATTTCACATGAAGTTTTATTCTACTTCTTAAATATTTATTATTTACTAAAAAGGAAAAATAGGTACTCTTGAAGATATCTTTTCCCAGATGAATATTTTATATTTAAATACACAAAATTACATAAACTACTTTTTCGCGCTCCCTGTCGCATTTCGATATCAGAGCAGATGAGTAATTTTCCATTTTTTATATTATTATTGCTGCAAGAGATATTTAGAGCTGATCTGCCTGATCTTGCTTTTATTAAAATGGCTTATTGTAGTTAACAGTGATGTTTCTCTACTTACAGTCTAGATATGTTTATTGTCATAAGGTTTAATCATCATGAAACGAAATGCGATCAGACTTAATCTAATTTATCGTATTGCATAGTATGATACAAAAATGATCAGAGTTCACAATTCAGTGTAAGAGGATTTTGTCTAACGCGCATTCCATTTTCACCATAATCACATCGAAAAATCTTAAATCTAATTGCCATAAATTGGAAAATACCTTATGTTGACCGTAGATATCAAACTACACGCTTTGAAAAGCATTTTTTTTATATCAGACGAAAGTTTGGATTTGTAGTCTTAAAACTAGTTAGCAAACAACATTAATGCTAGAATTTAACAGAAACATGCTATGCTTAAAGATAATTTTATCGGCTTAAGATGACGTAATAAAATTATTTTCAAGGCCAAGATCCGCAAATTGAATTATTTTTAATGAACAAGTTTCGATCCCCTAGGAAGAAATTATCTGCAGTGAATTTCCGAGTGAAGTACAACCAGTAATTTGATCAAAAAGAAAAATATCATATTTTAAAGGATATTGATGTTCCAGGAAATATTGGTTAAAGGATATTTTTTTATAAATATTTGTTTACCAGCAGTTGTTACCAAAGAAATCGAATTGTTTGCATTTGAAACCAGTAATCTGGTTAGAATGGAAATTATACAAAATTTCCTATTAATCCTCTCCCATATTTACCGCACTCTCGCGTGATCTTTTGCCAAATTTAGAGCTATGTTTTTATGTCACATGTGATGCAACCTACAATGGGGTGAACTAGATCTCATTTTATCAGTTCGAATTTCTGGGAATGAAATTTTATGTCACTGTTCTTTTTTCTTTTAACGTTAAAACTCCTCGTCTTCCAATTCGTCGAACGATTCAGATGTGAACGTTGTATTAAGTAATAGGTGACTCTATATTTGTGTTGAGGTCGGATGCAAAGTCTATTTTTGAATATATTCCGTCTTTTGCTTCCCTTTAATAAATATTTGAAGATAACAGTTTGTCGGAGGATGTAATTTTAAGTCATGTCTAGTTTATTGGAGATCGTAGTTTGAAAGACTTTTTTTTTTTTTTTTTTTTTTTTTTTTTTTTTTTTGGTGCTTCGAAAGGAAATACATGCCATAGTTTTCTTATCTCATTATCGGTGGCCACCGATCGCGGCAAAAATATCGCTGACGTAAATGTGGCAGAGAAAACAACGAAGGGAGAACGTCGTCCTACAAAATATCAAAAATATCATAGGCAAGAGAGGACAGAAACAAAGAAAAAAATTGAAACTGTAAAACATTATGGTAAAACATAAAGCAGTGAAAGAACTTCGCCATTTCGTCATGCAAAATACCGTGGCAAAAAAAAAAGCATCTGCAAATAATCGCATGATAACATCGCATAGACGCATTTCCCACTATAATTTTAAATGAATTTCGTGTAATGATTTGTAAGCACAAGAAGAAACGAGTCACATATTTGTTCCTGTATATTTCATATTTTTGTATTAGCTAATAAATATTTACGATAAAAGCAAGAGGGGAGCAAGAGAGAAGCTTCCAAAATCTTGAAATTAGTAAAAATTAATGCTACGTATAGCAGTTAATAGAATTTTAATTGCAAACTATTAAATTTATTTATTTCTTAATTTATTTATTTCTTTTCTATTAAATTTATTTATTTTAGTTCTTTAAGACATTATAACGGATTTTTATGAAAGCATTTTATAGTAAAAAAAAGATTAGAAAATGAAAATACGTAAGTTTAGAATTCTTACTAATTCTCAGGTTACTAGTACATTCCCAGATTGCTATATTTAAGTTTCCTTCTTGCTTTTTCATCATTCTTCTTGCTTTCTCATTTATTGCACTCAAATATAATTTTAGATTTAATAAAAAAAATTCTGAATATTTTTTATGTTTATGTATATTAATACGTTCCCTGCTGTTCGTTTTTTGATATCATGAGTGAATAATTGATGATAATAAAGGATTTTTTCTCAGAATTCTTAACATATGCACACAGTTTTAATGTCTAAATTTCCAACGTATATTGTAGGAGAAAGTCTTTGTATAAATAAAAGTGGATATTCTCGTATATTCCGCAAAATATGCACTATTAAGTCATGAACTCTAACAGCAAAGACAATCAAAAACACCCTCTACAATTTAATTATTCTTTGAAAAGCAGAATAGCACTATATTTTGTAGAAATTAAAGTAAGTTCATCTAAAATTTAAAACATTATTAAAGTGAATTAAAAAGTTTTCAACAATTGCGCTAAAGCATACTCGGGAGCAGCTACAGTATGTGTTTGACATCAGATTTCTGGTTAATGTGCACCAGACTTTTGCTCTGAGGATTATATATTAACGCTTTATTTTCTATGAATAGCTTTTAATTTTATCGTTCCTCTTGTGATTTAAACATGTAAACCAGTCAGAGCCCATTATTTATAAACCTTTTGATTTTTGAGTGTTTTTTTTTGTGTACATGTTGAAAGTATATCATAATGCTAAGAAATATCAAGGAGGTTTGCCGTGTGAAAGGAGAAATTTTCTTCAACCGTAATACTGCAGTGAAATGGTTCAACTGATTCCATTCAAGTGACTAGAATTTCGATAATCAACCAGTGATGCGAAATTAAATTCTAACGCCTTAAATCTTCGAGGCTTATCCAACGACAAGCTTTAGAGGTTTTCACTGCCAGGAATGACTACTGGTTTGGCTTGAGATAAGTCTTTCAGCTTTAGAGGTTTTCATTGCCAGGAATGACTACTGGCGCCTGGCTTCTGATAACTCTTTCAGCTTTAGAGGTTTCCATTGCCAGGAATGACTACTGACGTGGCTTGAGATAAGTCTTTCAGCTTTAGAGGTTTTTACTGCCACGAATGACTACTGGCCTGGCTTCAGATAACTCTTTCAGCTTTAGAGGTTTTCATTGCCAGGAATGACTACTGACGTGGCTTGAGATAAGTCTTTCAGCTTTAGAGGTTTTTACTGCCAGGAATGACTACTGGCCTGGCTTCAGATAACTCTTTCAGCTTTAGAGGTTTTCATTGCCAGGAATGACTACTGACGTGGCTTGAGATAAGTCTTTCAGCTTTAGAGGTTTTTACTGCCAGGAATGACTACTGCCCTGGCTTCAGATAAGTCTTTCAGCTTTAGAGGTTTTCATTGTCAGGAATGACTACTGACGTGGCTTGAGATAAGGCGTTCAGTTTTAGAGGTTTTCCCTGCCAGGTTCGGCTACTGATCTGGCTCGAGATAAGTCTTTCAGCTTTAGAGGTTTTCACTGCCAGAAATGACTATAGGCCTGGATAAGCTTCTCAGCTTTAGAGGTTATAGCTATCAGGTGAACTGGGATATCACAGAGAATCATGGTTTATGACCTCTTGACTGCGAACCGATTAGTAGAAGCTGCCATGAATTTATGGCAGATCTACGCAAGCTTGCTAAACAGCTTTGTAGACTCAGGTACTTCTAAAAAAAGATAGTGCTTTGAGCCTGGTGGATTTTAAGAAGGATAATCGATTATGAGGTCATACAAACATTCGTACTATTACTACCAGCCTATATTCTGAACAACGTGATAGTATGTATGCCATTTTGAAGAAATATTTATTGCTGGAAATTTGAAATTTTGCCATATCCAGCATAGGGATAGGACCATTAGATCATTGCTTGTTTCGATTTATGGCCATTTCATTGGCAGGCGGCACTACAGAAACCTGGAAGAAATGGGGGTGAAGAAGATTTTTGTGTCTGCGGAAAAGAACTAGAACTGCGTAGAACTGAAGGGTTGGCAGAAAAATGGCTTAAGTAGGTGGAATAGGATAGCTTATTCTTTGAATCCTGGGCAATTTTCATTGTACTATTATAAATTGAGAAACAAACAAAACATTTGCCTCATTTCAGTAAACTCTAGCTTGTTTTGAATTTCCTAATATAGATTTCTGACTGAGGGTTTTCGTCGTCTTTGTCATCTGGCTGCTAGAAACATAATCTCAGTGTTATTGAAAACTACAAAAAGTTCTGAAACTTGGTAGTTAGTTTGTCAAAATCATCAAAGCTTTAAATGCAATTTCATCAAATCTACCAGACCTGTCATCTCATAATACAGTAACGTTAGCGTAATATCGTAGTTTTCTGTGTCAGTTCATAAACGGGCTAACATTAAACGGACGGAAAATAAATTCTTACTACTAAGGTTCTGAAAGAAATATATCATTTTAAGAAAGTGTATCAAAAGTGCTGTGCAGTTTACTTCCAGTGTTAATTACTTAAGTTCACTGTTAATTTATTAAAGTATATTGGATACTAACGTATATTGGCCAAATTAAAACGAAGTAATATATTTTATTGAAAATCAATTTTGAAAGAATAGATATTCTTAGAAATACAGCATTATGGCGCCCTAAACTTCCATTAAGATAATAGACATTGCAAAACGCATTAATAATAATCAAGATTCGAAATTTAAAGCGAATTTCGTCACGTAATAAAACCAATACAACGGTTTCGTATTTGTGATTTAAAGCGATAAGCGCAAACATAATAATTCTGTATTGTTCCGTGACCTTTATAGCAGGAAAATATTGCAGAAAAACTAAATTTCACGCAAGTTATCGTTTCACGAACGATCGTTTGAAAGGATTTCCTTATGAGTTTCGTAGTTTTCAGAACACGATATGATAATTTAATGCTTCGGAATACCTACTACTGTTGCTATTTCTACTTCAGTCAGTAATGGGATTTCTTCCAAGCCTCAAGATATTAATTTTCTTTTCGATATAAACAATCATGGCAGAAAATCATCCTGATAATGTGATTTTTGATTTAAGACTTTAATTTATGTGTATACAAAAAACAGTGGAATTTTTTTTTATACTAAAACTTCTTTAACGCAGTCTTCCCAAAATTTTGGGACTCTGATGTTACGTTAACATGGCATTAATAATATGCACCATTTATCAGTTGTTGCCGTTACATGAATCATAAAATCTTTATTTTATCTTTCACGCAACTTTGAAATTTGACAGTTTCTAGAGTATTTTCGTTCGAAATGACATAAGATCTTTAATGTAATTTTTAAATTATAACTCAGCCAAAGCCATTTAAAATTTATTAAAAGGCTTCTTAATAAGAATTATTCTTAATGGAATATCTCTTTCTGATTATATATCTAATTAGCATGATGTGAAACTTTTATATATAACAGGTACAATTGATAATTATAAAAATTTATTTCATTACTGTAATTCAAATACTGTTTCTAAGTCATATGTTATGCATCTCAGGGATATTTTTTTTCTTTTTAATTGGAGCCTAAAGGTGACCAAAACCGAAGTATATACACTGGTCATCAAAATTAGAAGATAATGAGAGAAATAAAACGTCACTGATACGTAAATGAAACAATAATAATAGAAACTGTACAAAAGCATTAGTTTACAAAAATTACAATATTTGGCAGTTGATTAATTGGAAAATGTTGAAATTGAAACCAAATTATTGGAAACTATTAAATGGTGGAAGAATTAGGTCACCTCTTGAGCAAAACATTTTCCTTTAATATGGTGTATGGTCACATCGGACAGATATGCATATCTCACATCTTGATTGCATACACTTTACCAAACTGTTGATCAAGTCTTGTGGAATTGCACCCATTCTTCCAAAAGCGCGCTTTTCCGTTCTGGAGGGTCCGAGGAGGAACTTGGCAAGCTGGACTTTGGCGCCCTATAGCATTATACACAAGTTCAGCCAGATTCAAGTTGGATGAGTATGACCAATCCATTCGAGTAATATCTTCTGTTTGCAAATATTTTGATACCACATATTCTCGATGATGTCGAACATTGTCATCCATTAGCAAAACTCTGGGCCAACAAATCTTGCAAATATTTTGATACCACATATTCTCGATGATGTCGAACATTGTCATCCATTAGCAAAACTCTGGGCCAACAGCACCCATAAACTGTCTGACTTGGAGTTCAAATACACGCCCACATATCTTCGAACGTTTACAGAACCGTCTTGAAAGATATGCAACTCAGTACATCCATTTGTCATGATTCCTGTTCAAATCATTAAACCGCGCTCGTGGAAATTGGATAGTTCACGGATAAGGGAAGGCAAGTTGCGTATTCCTTTTTCTCTTCAGATCAAAACCCGTCTAGAGTCACTGTTCAGACTATATCTGTACTCGTCAATAAACAATAATCAGGTCCAGTCGTCTTGCCTCTGTTGAGCATGACGACGGCACCATTTTAAACGGATCTCTCTGGAAGCTGGAGTAAGTGGGACACAAATTATTGATTCTGTAACATACAGTTCAAGCACGTTGCAGTAGAACGGCTAATTTGGGCTCCTGTGGCAGCGAAAGGTATAAATCCAAATCTCTGGTAGTAGCTTTGGTTTCATCGAGCCGGCTATGACAGAAAACGGTCTTCTGATGCAATTGTTGTTCTTGGTCCCCCTTGACCAGGCTGTCTATTAATTGATCCAGTTCTTAAAAAGCGGTTCCAAACTTTTGATATGAGACTTTGAGATATTTTCAAATCTTGGCGGCCTCCATTTATGTTTGAACTCAATCGATTCTACGAATTACTCGCCAGTTTTGACCTTCACTAAATGATGCCTTTGAGCCATAACTACCGAATACCTATCACTGTTAGAAACCACGTTGAATAAGTAACACTAAAGACCGAAATTCCAACATGCGTCTACTGCGCACCACATTGTTAATCACCGAATTTTTATACTTCTGGCACTAACGTGGGAAGTGTAATTTTGTGTTTAATTGTATTTAATTAACATAAATAATTGCATCACTGAGTATCGGTTGCTACATTAAATTAGTGAGCATAATTTTTCTCATTATTCTTGAAGTCTGATAACCAGTGTAAGACCGCTGGATAATGATATTCCGACCTGGGTTTGATATCCAGGCGAATGAGTTGGCTGCTAGATGTTTTTCTCTTATATTACTCGTATAAATACCAGCTTATTTCCTAAGAACGCATCCATCCATTTAGGCAGACTTACAGATGCCTTATTGATTTACCTTTTAAATTTATTCTTTAAATTGCATAGTTTGTAGTGTATGTATGATATTCATTCACAAGTGTTATTTTGTTGCCACTGTGTAGATGAAATTTAATTGTTATTGCACCACTTTCAACGAAATGTCAAATCGAATTAGATAATTGCTACGTAATGGTAATTATGTTTAAATTACATTTTCAGATACAGAACTATACACATCTAATAAAGTTTTAATGATTTATTCATCCATAATGTTAAGCCGCATTTCGTGAATATTTGTAATTACCTTCCGTATTCATGCATTAGATACATTTAAGGGCTTCAGAATTTACTGTTATCATTGCTACAGTAAAAGGCAACAAAATGGAGCTTAGTTTGGAATGTATTGTTGAAGTCTTTAGCGGTGTGTGCCCTAATATTTTGTACTCTTAAATGATCTTGCATTAAAGTACCTTTTATCATCTAGGCAATATGGAAAGGTTAGGGTATTTTAAGAGATATCAAACTGTTAAGTTTCCTTTTATGAAGGCTGAAAAATGGCCAGTTTCCAAAATGTTGTAATTCGACATGACGTACGATCTTTATGTTTTAAATTTTATTTCTTAACTAAAGAATATAAAGGCGATAAATGCAATTTTTAATAATTTAAATTTTTTATTCCTTTGATAATATGCCTAATCGATGTAATTTAAAATACATTTAATTTATAATATAACACATAGTTTTTATTAAAATTTGCAGCATTGTTGTAAAATACAATAAAATAGAATTCCAATATCGTATGCTACGTACTTCGGTTCAGAATCATTTTTACTGCTGTTGTCAGGATTTAAACTGTATTTCATTGAATCTTTTAAGAAGGAGTAAATTTCATAAATTTTAATGAAATTTCCTACTGTAGTGTTTTACTATTAATATACATTAAAAAATACAGTCATCCCTTACTACTTCGCGGTTCATTTGTCGCGGCCTCGGTACATCGCGAATTGTTCAAAAATATTAATCAAAAATTCAAAATTGAGGAATTATGGCGCGAAAGTTGCCAGCAGAAGGCAGGGAGTGCCCACACAATTCAAAATCCACATCTCTGATTGGCTGGCTAGCATTCCGACATTTGATATCCTTCCCGACTCGGGAATCTCGCAAGCTGATAGGCCTAGACGTTTCTTCCACCTTCACCCTCATACTCAGCGAAGACGACCGCGCTCGTTCAAATCAATGTTTGAGTGATGCTTAATCTCGAAATGTGCTAATTTTTGCTCATTTCTTGTGTCTTTTTGTGCAAAATAGTGTTTATGACACCCTTGAAAATGGTTTCTAAACGTCCTCCACCCTCTAAATCCTCTAGTGAACCCAAGAAGAAGAGAAAAGTGATGACAGTAAACGAGAAAGTTAATTTATTGGACATGCTTAAGGCAGGCCATAGCTATGCGTCTGTTGTACGCCATTACGGATTAAACGAGTCGACGGTTCGCTATATAAAAAAAGATCAAGTGAATATCCGTAAAACTGCCTCGATATCTTTCTCCAAAGACACTAAGCGAGTTGTGACTTCTCGTAAAAAGCGAATTGGGAAAATGGAGAATACCTTATCAGTGGAGATATCGGACTGTCGGGAAAAGAAGGTTAGTGTCGATATCAATATGATTGGGACTAAAGCCAAAGCCCTGTATAATAGTCTCGTTCCTGAAGCAGAGTTGAACGATGACGACGAAGGTGATGACGACGACGAAAATGAACCGCAGCCTAGTATAGTTCGACTGCCTCATCCGCGACCATGAGCGCAAACAAGCATGCGCCATTCGGACCGAATTATTCTCAAAATAGGGCGGAAGGATGGGGACTTTCTTTCCCTCCAGCATATCTCTTTCCGGAGAAGAGAAGATTTTCACGTGACTTTTAACGTCGCAGCAACTAATAACGCCCCTTTTGGACGAGTCTATGTGTTTTGGCAGAATGCCAGCCAGGGTTGCGTTCGAGACGGTCGAACTATACCAGTGCCTCGAGTGATCCCACCCCACGAGAAATTCACTACCACACGTATCATACTTATATTATTTATACATTATTTTATGTATGTTTTTTATACTATTAATATTTTATTTACAAGTTTGAAACTATTCCTTAATGTTCTAATGATAACATATGCACTTATATAGTTTCATATACACTATTACACTATAGTTTCATATATACTATATATATTGATATTATACATACACAAAAAATGCACATATGTTAAAAATGAGAGGATGACACTACTTCGCGGTTAATCACTTATCGCTCTGGTCCCTATTAACCGAGATAACTGAGGGATGACAGTATACATATATGAAATATATTTTTCCAGAGTAAGTGTTGTGAGCCCAGATTAGCATACAAATGAAACGAACGACGAATAAAAAGTAGTTTAGACAAGAAATAAAAAAAAATAATAAGTTATCGACGGAGTGAACGGAGGCAGTTTTCACATATAAAACGAAAAGAATCTGAGGTTATGCACGAAATAACTTCCTAGGAGTTTAATAAGATAACTAAGTAAATTTTGAAGTTAGTTAACTAACTTCAGTTTTCGTTAATTTTGAAGTTAGTTAAATAACTAAGTAAATTTTGAAAGAAATTTTAAGTTTTCGTTCCTTTTTCCTGAAGATAAAGACAGTGGAACAGTTTGAGAAATTTATGATACAATAGAAAGAAAGAAGCCTTAAGATCTGATATTTAAGCAAGCTAATAAAAATGCTGTTATTTTAAAAAAATAAATGGAAATGTAAGTATTTATTAAATGAAAATAATACATTTTGTCTTTATCAATCAGTGTATTCTCAAGTGCAAGTATAACGTGACTAATGAATTTCATTGCTGAGTATCCCTCACCTAAAGCAATTTCGATTATTGCAAAGAGCTTGAATTTCACTTTACATGGTCTTAGATCGTACATATATTTATAGAGATTGCAATTATATTTGAACAAGATATATTTTTGAATTTATATGTTTGATGTCAAATATATATTCGTACATCTTCTCCAAATAAATTACATGTAGCACAGAACAAATTTTACTAGTATTCTTATTAGAACTCATTATTCCAAAGACTCTTATTAGAAGGCAGGAGAGAAAAGAAGTGTTGTTGTTGCCTCCAAAAGCGTCATGTCCTTTCTCACTGATTTTGCAAATTCTCCCATCCTTAAAGATCAGTTATTTAAAACTGATGTTTGAACAAGCAAGGCAAGTTACTTTCAATGATTTTTAACTGACTTTAAAGTCAATTATCTAACTGTTTTGAACAAGATACAAACAGTAATAAACAAGTTCCTTTTAAAACACGCAGTTGGAATATTCCTTTTAAAACACGCAGTTGGAATATTCGAGAGTTATTGGAACCATGTCGTCCGTAAATATGGGAGTTGTATGAAAAGAGCTTTTGTCTCAATGTTTAATTTATTATGTTTGGGTGTAGCCAGAAATTGATCATCGTCGAGATGACATCCGACCTAAAACTGTAGATGGAATTAGAAGCGCTAGACATTAGAAATTGCGATCAATTAAGTTGTTTAATTGAAGTGGTCTAGACCAACGTGCAAAATCCTTTGAACGCGCATCGTGGAGCTGCGCGTTAACGTTCATCAGCAGCGAACGTAAAATTTGCGATGATAATTTGACAGATGATGACAGATGGTTCCAGAAGCGAAACAAACTTACAGAATTGCAAAGCAAAAAATGTGTCGTACTGCTGAAAAGTTGAAAATACAAATTATGGACTTGGATCATAATCTGGACAGAAGTACTAACCTTATGATTATTTCTTTGAGCAGCTGTAAGGAAAAGGTATGAAAAGAAAATAAAGCAGAGTTTAAACTACTTTGCATATTTTTTGACAAAATAACAAAGATTTTGTTTTGATCGTGTACTAAAGAAAATAATTTTTTGTGTATGTTTTGTTTTTCTTCCTCCTAATTTCATATAACTAGTAAAATAGAAATATGAAAGGAAGGTTTTGGTAAATAATTCGATGAATTAGGATATTTTATACGTATTCGATTAATACGATTTCATTTAACTTGGCACATGATAGCGATTAACTAAACGTGTTGAGCGAGGAATTCTTGTAATTCTAATCCTAATTCTGTAATTCATGAAAACGTAGAAAAAAGTATGTAATGCTTTGTTACCAACTTAAAAATATGTAAATGAATATACAGAGGACAATTAGCAAATGATGTTGTAAAAATAGGAGTTGCACAGCTCTCCGTTTATATAATCGGTGAAGAAACTGAATTGCATAATACATGTGTTTCAAAACAAAGATGAGACAAGCTTTGAAATAAATAACGAAAACGAGCTGTAAATACACTGAGGGCGCTTCATTAGGAAGCTAAAGATGTCTAGCTGAAACACAACAATAACTCAGAAAATTAAAGAAAAATCTAGTTTAATCACGAACAGTTACAGTAACTTATCACAAAAGCAACCGCAAACATACAACAGCAGTGAGTTATCTTTAGCACAGCCGCAGCACCTATAGAAATTTTGATGACAAATTCGATATCAGATTCAATAGAAGTCTCAAAGACGAGGCTTCTTACATGTCGCCATAAAAATATCAAGACACGGCACATCAGAATATCGTAGGGGCGTAGATATGGGACCATTTCGTCCAGTCCATTGGTCCAGAAATGTGACATCCACATAGTTCATTACGCTTTGTCGAAATTTTATTTGTGCTCAATCGTTCCAGGACATATATATCACCCGGATGGTTGCTGGAACGGCCTGTAGCAATTCTATAAGAGCTGCGGTGAATGTATGCTTGCGGAACTGTCATTTTCGGCATTAGCAAGTACTTACTTGACAGCCTTTACGTTTCATCGTTTTCGATCTTACAGTCTATGACAAAACGTTTTTTCGGTTTATCCGACCCCTTCTCAAAACGTTTGCCTGATCTTTTTTTAGGGGGTGGGGCGGATACTACGTGTATAGTATTAAAAATGTCTTTCTTATTTAAAGCTTGTGATTGGTCCATTAATTAAAAATTGCGGGGAGCGTTATCTACATAGAAGGCGTGCTCTTCATGGAGAATTTTCTGAGGGAAACAGGCTTGTACACACATTGAACATGAGGAAAATCGTTTTTTTATAGCATTAAACTGAAAGTTAATAATACTTCATACTGCCAAAATAGGATAAAATCCTATTACTTAGTTATTGATTTTAAATGACTCATTTTAATATGCAGTTGTTAAAATGGCTCATTGGCGTGAATTGGCGGTTTACCAGGCCAATTGAATGATTAATGTGGTACTGCCAAAAGCAATATATGGCGACGTATGTTTAGTTTAGTTTAGTTTATTTCACAAAGCTCTGGAGGCCTGTTTGTCTTAGGAAAGGGATACCTTCGTGAATGACTTTTTAAGGAAAACTGGCTCGTATCTAATTATACATGGGAAAAACCACAAAAATGCCAATGCAGCCAGCTCGTTTACGTGGAACAGAACCCAGATAGAACTACTAGTGTTCAACTACCTTTATCGCTGGGCCCCTGACGAGCTGTGGGGACGTAAGTAGTTTAAATATTATTATATGAGTAAAGTTTCATAACATTAAAGATGGTAAGATTAAGTTATAGGCGTTTGTAATAAAAATTCAGAATTCAGAATTGCTCACAGCATCGTTTCATGACTTTGGAGACAATTTCAAACTACAAGAACAGCTATCCGGTGTTTTAGTAGTGGTCGTCCATGAGCAACCACACCCGCAGATGACCGGTATATTGCCTTATAGGCCAGAAGAAACAGGTGGCAGACAGCGAGAGAAATTGCTAGACACACGACACAGGCGACTGGACGACCGATATCGCGTTTTACCGTGGCCAGAAGACTTCACGGTGGTGGTCTGTTTGCACGACGCCCTGTACGGTGTGTACCTTTAACGCCCGCCCATCGGAGAAGGCGTTCTCTGTGGTGCCGGGAACAAAGGAATTGGAGAGATAATGAATGAGGACGAGTACTCTTTACAGATGAGAGCAGATTTAGTCTGAGTTGCGATTCTA
>KL811865.1:0-11040 GCA_000611955.2 Stegodyphus mimosarum | reverse complement strand
AAATGCTGCAAAAAACTCTTGAGCCCACCTTTAATAACTTTTTGACATTTAGAACAATTTATCCTTGAATGCAAGAAGTGTAACTTTAATTTTAACCTTAAAAATATATTATTAAACATTGGACACGTTTTTAATGTGTTAATAATTGTTATACATATTTTTATTGCACGTAAATATGCTTTATGAATTATTACAACTAAGCAAACTGATTTTCAATTAAGGAAAACTCTAAACAAATATTTAAAGAAATACAGATTTTAACATTACGTTATTGTTATGTTTTCCACTAAAATTTGAGAATGAAAATTATGAATACTAGACAAATTATGGTCACATTGATGTAAATAAGAATTTCTCACTGATAGTGTAATACTTGAGTTTTGTTTCCATCACTGCATAGGAAGATGAGAATTCTCTACCGGAGAGAACCCATTAGTGGCAGCCCATTTTTCCCTCGCAAAATTCCTCAGTGGCTAATCGACTTGGTTTGGTTTGTGTGATTACGGCAAAGTCTAGAGAGCTATCTGCCTAAGAGGAGGGATGCTTGCATGGAGGACGTTTTAAGGAAACTGGTTCGTATACTCGTTACACATGGGAAAACACAAAAACGCCCCATGCAGCCAGCCTCTTCGCGGAATTTGAAGCTGTGACCGAATTACCAGTGTTCAGCAATTTTACCGCTCGGCCGCTAGTGGGTTCGTCGCTAATCGGGAATGGTTTTAGCAGTATTGTTAAGTAGAAAGAAACTTATTAAGCTTATAGGCAAAAACACATAATATTTATTGCATATAAATGAATGTTAGGAGAAGGAATATGATATTTAGACTGTGTGTGTGTGTGTGTGTGTGTGTGTGTGTGTGTGTGTGTGAGAGAGAGATCATTGCAAAGCCTTGAGGGCTATCTGCCTAAGGGGAAGGATTCCTTTGTGGAGGTCTTTCTAAGGGAAACTGGTTCGTATACACGTTACACATGGGGAAGAACACAAAAACGCCCATGCAGCCAGCCCCTTCATGGGATTCGAACCTTGGACAGAATTACCAGTTTTCAGCGACTTTACCGCTCGGCCGCTGGTGGGCAATATTTAGGGGATGTGCATTAATGTTCGGAGACAAAGCACGATATTAAGCATTTGTAAATAAAAATCAGCTTGTTAAACATAATATTTAGCGCATATAAATTAAAATGAACAGCAAGAAACATAATATTAAGCATATGTAGGTAAAAATTACATAAGACTTAATTACATAAAGTAAATGTTAGTTACTGAAATCAATTTAGCCTTGCCCCATTTTCTCAAAATTGTCCCAAGAACTGTACCATTTAGAAAATTTTCGGCAATGCATTACCACAGAAGAAAACTTTCTTTCATCACAATTTAAAATTTCCTTGAATGTATCCTTAACTGTTACGTTTAATTTCATGCCGAAACAAGTACTCAAATATGCAGTTTTCTACATTTTCTTTGCAAACACTTTAAAATCACTTTTAGAAAACATAGCGGGAAATCAGATAAAATAATAAGTTGAAAAAGAATTACACTTGCAAATAAATTTTGAACAGCAGTAAAAGAAAGCGAGGTGATTGCAAGAGATTTCCTTTTGGGGGATTACCAGCTTTTTGCTTTGGCAGCATTTACATTTGCTGGATCCTTTGCGGTAGTGTTTTGGAAGATGAGAAACAGAGGTGGACGGATGGTAACACTAAACTTTTGCAGTTCATAAAATTTCTAGAATGCAATTCCGAATACCGAAATACAGTGATAGCTCTTTTTTTTTCCCATGACTGTTGTGAGAAGACTTTTTCAAAGTACAAATGGATTAAAAAACACCTAAGACTGAGAAATTGTACCATACTGTCTGCAAATCAGCTAACGGAGTAGTGAATCAAACTTTTAGAATACTATTAATGATTTTGTTTATAGGAAAACAAGCAAAATAGTACTTTATGGTATTAGAATTAATGTTTTATTTCAAAAATAAATCCAGCTATTTTGGTTCTGTGCTTATCATTTTGACATTTTATAGACCTTTTTATTGTGCACTGAGCGAGGCAGCAAGAACTCTGGCTACACTTCTGAACTAACAGACAAGCTGTGTTACCTGGGTCTTTAAATTCTATCTAAACCAGAAAGTGAATTTATATGAGTTCATTAAGATCAGGTTACTTACATTTCTTTCATACTTTGAAGGACTGTGGATAAGAAAAGGTTTAAAAGACTTGTTTGTACAACAATACTTTTTGCTAATGTAAGCAATTATATTATTTTCAATATTACTTCATCAGATCCTCTCACTCATTGCAATATCACTAGGGCAAGATAAAATATCCAACTGAAATGAAAAAATAATAAGTGAATGTCATTTAGTTTAACTTTGTAACTATTGAGTTGTTGTATATGAATTAATCTATGAATTATTTTAGAATTATCAAAAATTATGATGTTTAAATTAGTATATATTTCGACAATTTTGAAAGTATGCCTGACAAGTTTTCTTAGGTGGGGAAAAAATAAATAAAAATAACAAGTTGAATTAGATTTTCTCCTGCAATAGAAGGGAGGGGGAAGCTGGTTTTTGAATTGTGCATTTTGTTATCGGTTAATAAAATAAGTTAATTTTTTTAATATAATAGGCTCTGCCACAAATATACGGCAATATTGCTTAATTTTCATATTATAAAATAAAAATGCATCAAACATTTAAGTTATATGGCTTACATATGAAAGTTGTTTTGTTTCCTTTGAAATAAAAATAACCCGAATATTTAGACATGGGAGAATTGTACTATTTAATTAAGTCTGAAAAAAGCATGCCTCGCATTGTGTTTAAAATAAATATATATTTTTTTAAATTTTCTTATTTGCATTAAAGGAAATATACATTTGGTATACATATATATTCGTATACAATATATATAGTGACATATATATTTGATATCATATTTATATTGGTGTACATATATATTTGTCAGTAAATACATATTTAGCTTAAAATAAATGCACGTATATGCCATATATGTATGGCATATAAAGTCACTCATTTTAAAATTATTTTGCGATATTGCTTTTGAACTGAATTTTATGGCTTAAGTGCGAAGAACATGATTTTTAATAAATAAAGGTAACACACAAAATGTTAAAAAATGTAATTTAAAATTGGACGTAATTTAAAATCTGAAACTTCCAGGGTTCCAGGTTTTTTAAATTGTAAGCAGAAACCAAAGATGTCTTAACAGGTTTATTGGCCTCCCGGACTTTTAGATGTTCAGGAGGCCTTAGCTACACCTACAGTCTCGAGAATAACAATACATTTGCAAAAATACAAGTGTCAGAATGCTGATATGACCCACGTTGTGCTAGTATTTATATTTTGAAAAAATTCAGATTTGCAACAATAAGTGAGTTTTATTGTCACAAACTATAAGCAGAATTTATATTACAAAGAAAGGTAAAAGTCTGTTAAAAACTACTGTAAGCTGAAAACGATGTGACTTTTCCAGAGAACTTAGTAAAGTATACGATTTTTTTTATTTCTTGCTGACATGCTGCAATTCTACTAAATAATTTGCTTACTTGTGTTATAAAAAATCGAAACCATAGTATGGATTTTTTTTCCACCGCTGTTCTTCCCGTTTGAATTAGAAATGCAAGCAAAACTGAATTTAAATAATTAAAATCGATAGTGTTGCGTAAATTATACAAAAATAAAACTAATTTTAAGAAAGCGTTTACAAAAAGTACCATCCATACATATACCTTTATCGTATTACCTTACGATAAAGCTTTATACATATAGCTTTATCGTACAGTACCTAATAAATAAAACTACGTTACAGCACTACACTCTTAAAACTAATTTACATATACCTAGAAAAGAGCAAACTAAAACTACTTTTTACTACATCCTCCAATATTTACACATAAATCTAACTATAAGACCATATTTTATAATAATTAAGATATTTCTATTAAGAAATAATTGTATATATGTTTTAAAAGCGAACTTACATTTGGCAAAGGAGTTTCATCCATTCTTACGATTGTACTCGCTTGAAATGGCGCTTCAACAAACATGTTCGGTCACTCTGCGTGGACAGGGGGTCATCCTGTCCTTCAACGCACTGCCTTCTCCAACGTCATGCCTGCAGGTGGGGAAGCATATTCTGTTACCAAGACACTAAATTTGCGTTGTTTAACGCGAAACAGAGCGAAAACGGCTGTCACTCTTCAAATCTCACTCTGAGGGATTTAGAGTGTAATTTGACAATATGAATTTTCCTTAAGATAAAATCCGTTAAGTCGTCCCCATTATTTTAGTATTTACTATACAACTCCGATTCGAGTTTCGCGCGGTCTTTGATGAAGGGAAATGCTTTCAATGGCGAATTTTTAAAATTCTTCCAAGTATAAGTTTCGGATCTTGGATCCCCCAACAAATTTTTGCCAATATTCTTATGCCAGCTGAGGGCTTGACCTTTTAAATTCGTCGTCGCGATGTTCTCTGTGGCTGGTTCACAGGATATAACGTAAAATATAGGTCTAGTTGTTCCAGAAAGGTCATTACAGACCCTTTACCGTCAAATGTTACTGTTGGCTTCATTGCCGCTCTCATAGTTTCTACTATGAATCCAAATCCCTCCATCGGATTAGGCTGTGCTTGAGGGAACTGAAAGGTTGGAGGGGTCAAAGAGAATTCTTCCGTACCCAACGGCATTGTTCGTAAAGAACAATTTCCGGCGCCAATTGTAGGGTTCAACTCTTTAAATCTTTAAGTTCTCACTCCGAACCCCAGAGACACTTAACAAGCGAATAATCGCTTAAGTGTGCACAGAACACGTAAGACTTGAGAAGTGTTTAAAATACTTCATTATTCAATATATTTACAATCATTTCCGACTTGGAACTTTACAATAAAGCCACCACTCGGGCTTGATATTAAATACTAATAATTTGAAATAAAATTAACTTAACTAAAGCTCTTAAGAAATATAGCCGAAGTTATCAAAAATCTAACTAGTTGGCCCCTAAGTATTGATTGAATCGGCGAAGCCTAGCAAGGGCCTAGATATGGCCGAGCGTAGTAACAGCTAAGAGTGATGTGGCCAGAAGGCAAACGCGCGCCAGTCAGAAAATCAGACTCTCTCTCTGAAGTCGGTTAAGTCACGACTTAAATAGTACTCATTCTCATTTGCATTAACTGCGTTTCTGAATTCACATTCGGCCAGGAAATTGTAAGCTGAAATTAGAATAAGATAGGAAAGATACAAAACTTAAAATAACCATTAGAAAACGTATAATAAACCTTGCAGAGTTTCTGCCGTCCAACAAAAATTTGATGACAGAGTTTCTATTTCCGTTGCCAAAGAAGTTGATACCTTAAAGAAATTTCCAGCGACGGCAGGTGTCAATCCTGATTGTTTTAAATTTTTACCCATGCCAGCTCGTCCCTCCCTGAAGTTATCCACATACGATGGGAAGACCTCTTGACAAGTATGTAAGACACTATTTTCTCTAGTGGCGGAAGCGAATAGGTGGGATCCCCAAGCCAATACCTGTCATCTTGCTGCTTCTCTGAGAGCAGACGCAGCGGATATCCTTCACACTCTTCCCGAAAACAAAAGGTTGGATTTCGAATCTTTATCCGGCATGTTGGAGCTGCGCTTTGACTGTAGTGTAGAAGTGTGTAGAAGACTCCAATTAAAATTCCATCAAAAGAAACCCGTGGAAACACTCCAGGAGCTCGCCACTGATGTCGAAAGGCTGTCTCACTTCGCTTTTACGGAGTACCCGAGAGCAGCAAGGAAAATCCTGTCCCTGCAGTACTTAATCGATGGCATTCGGGATCCTGAAATACAGTAAGCTCTGAGAATGACGGATATGAAGGATTTAAAAAGCGCTCTAGTGTACGCCATGAAATTCGAGGCGGGCCAGGAAGCAACTCGTAGAGACTGCCAACCAGTCACAGCTGTACAAGTCTATGAGCCAGTGGATCAAGTGATGGCTCGTTTAGATGATTTATCAAGACACGTCAATGCTTTGGTACGATGTAGGAGGGAGAACAAGCTGCTCCAAAATGTTAGAAATGTGGTGCTGAAGGCTTCTTACGAAAGAACTGTAGAATACACCTGGGCACGAAAAATAAGACAGACGATCGTCTAAAGTCATATCGTCTAAATGTGATTAGAAAGGCATCTGTGGAAGCCGCAGTAATAAGCGCAAACCATGCTTCGTTTTCTTATCTTTACAAAATTAAAGTCCTTCAACCATCCCATATTGATTTTCAGAATGTCCACTTCTTTATTCCAAAGCAGACCTAATACATGTACTTCTTTCTTATTGTTGATTTCGTCGAACTCACCAGAATACTCCCATCCCCTTATGTTACCACGGCTTCCTTTGAACCTCAATATTGTTACGAATTTTGCATTTAGTTAGACATTTTTAATAGAACTATAATTATAATTGTTTTATTTCCCCTAGAATGCAACGCGTGACATATTTTAAGAGAAAGCTAAGCCGGAAACGTAAAAATACAAGAGCACGTGCATTTAGCATTGAATAAAGTTTATCTCTATAATTGATATTTAATTTGAGTAAAGTAATTCACTAGTATTTAGCTGTAACCGTAATTGTACTCTTTTTACTTTCCAGAAATTGCTAGAACTCTCTCTCGTGGCTTATTTAAAAAGTTATAAAAGCCGGAGAGAAACATCTCAGCTCAGCAGTTGTTTTAGGAAGTATTTCTTTAGATAACTGTTGTTGTTGATTGTAGCGAATTCGCGCTGAGATCAGGTTAACTTTCTCTGCGCTTTGGATTGCGTTCTATATAACGTTTTAGTAGTTTAAAATGTAACTACTGCTCCAGACACCTTTATGCCTTCAAACAGAATATTAGTGAAAAGAAACCAATTCTAAAGTGTTGTAGTCAAGATTGATTAAGGGATCACCAAAACAAATACAGGTTAGAATAGGAAATTTAAAATTTGTTTTCAAATGTTGGAAAGGTCTAAAAGCAATAACAGCTCCCATTAGTTCTATCTTCGTAGTGTTAACCTTTTCAGTGATGCAATTCTAGATTTCGCAGCGATAAAACTTGTCTAGATACAATCGTCTCTTAACATGTAACGAAAGTATGCAACTGCTCCGAAAGCTGTAGGACTAACGTCGAAAAATATATGAAGTTCTGATTCTTTCACTAATTACAATGGAAAGGAGAAATATTTTCTTTCAATTGTCAAAACTTTCAAAAGATGAATCTGAGAGCACCAATTTTCCTATTTTTTCTTCAGTGTGTAAGGTTTTAGTTAAATTAACCAAGTTTTATTTTAATTTAAATCTTTTCTATCTCCTCTCTGTTTCAACTTCCTGTCAGAAGAGGCGAGCGTTTTTAGCTTATGCTAATTTTGAAGTACGGCCAAGTACTATTTAATCTCAGATCACGGTCACGCCGCTCAACGTTCGTCTGACCAGTTAGCAGCTTAAATTTTATAAGCCATAGTGCTTACCACGTGATTGCATTGTAAAACAAATTAAAGTGCGGTAGTATTTAGTATACCTTGCTACGCACCCTTTTCGGTAGAGGCCAACTTCCGCGAATTGCTCTGCGAAGCAAAGTTTAATTTAATTTCTATTTAGGTATTTATTTTAATTTATTTGATTGTTAAGTTCGACCCAAGAGCGGTCTTTTACGTTCTGTATCTCTCCCGAGTTGGGAAGTTTGTATTTAATAGTGATTGAATAAAAGAGGATTTCAAATCCCTTCACGTGCAGTTATTATCCAGCCCAGCAGATACATCAGAACATAGCGTACCTTCCGCTCCCTGTTCCAGTTCAGGACTGACTTTTGGAGGTTAAGAACCCTTTACAGAATTTACCATGTTTCCAAAAAGGATGCACAGAACACTAAGTCCTGACAAGTGCAGTTGATATTTCATCATTTTATCCTAATCCAATTTCCCGTATTTCTTGCATTAATTTATGAGAACAATAAAAGGTGAAGCAATTCCCACACGACCAAATAACTTTGCCGCTGTTTGAAGTACTCTACGTTTCGAATTCTTCAAATCATCCATCATGTCAACAACTAGTTTCACATTTAATTTAAACGTATCTTCTTCTGTGTTCCATATTATGCCTAAAACCTTCAAAACGCCGTTCGTCAGTTTCCCTCACGTTCGTCAGTCTCCCTCAGACTCCAGAGAGGAGGAAGCAGAAACGCCGGGTTCTTCGCAGATGAGTTCGTTATGCATCGAGCGTTTACAAATTCCACAAACATTTTTATGTTACATTGTTTACATACATGTCCTTTAGAAGGACAGTAATAACGCGAACCATTTTTCGAAGGTAAAATTTCCTTTGTTCGATTGATAAGAGACAAGACACTGGATCATCATCAATTTTAGGTTTTGTACAAAATATACACTTCTCACATCAACAATAAATACAGGTGTAGTAGCAATGTTCGAATTTAATTTATTTTTCCCGCTATAATCAACTTTGTTTTTTTTTAAATCTTCCAGTTTTTTGTAAAGAATTATATTTAGTTTCCAGTTGCGCATCTGAAGTTCTTAAATTAAAGTCTCTGCTTAAGTGCTCACGTCATTGGATTACTATCTTCAAAAATTCCAGTAAATCAGAAAGTTCGTTTTCAGTTTTCGATTGTGTTCTGCCAAAAAAAATTCTAATCACAAATCTTTGGGTCTCGATTTTAACAACATGGCCTACAACAGGCAACTTTAGGATTTATTCCGCTATTTTCTAATCCTCGAATATGTGTTTTACAATCTGAATAAAGTCCACACATCGATACAATATCATATGATTTTTGTACTGGTCTTATGTTTAAAATTCTTGACACATGCGCATATATAATAATATCTTTTCGGTCAAATCGTTCCTTTAGTATGTTCAAGCCAATTTCAAGCTTTTCAGAGCTGAAGTCTGAACCACATATAACCATCTCAACTTCGTCTGTTACGTACAATTTTAAATAACTAAACGTCCCTACACTACTAAGACTCGCGTTTTTGTGGATAACTACTTCAAATTGAGAATAAAACTCATTAAACCTTACTATTTTGCAATCGTATTTAGGTATATGCAAGCGAGGAAGTTTTACTCTATTTTGTGGTTCAGCCTCCTTTAAGGTCTGTTTACACTAGCGGAATTTTGCGTCCAAGAAACGGATGCGAGCTTAACGGCTCCGATAAAGGGAAAACATGGTACTCACTCTTTTGAGCTAAAATTGAGTTTTTAGACCCTTACTGCGCGAAACAAATAAACAGCCTAAGCTAAAACGTCATGCAAAATGTCTAGAGTCAAATATTTCCTTAGCACATGCAATTAGTTCAATTAAAAGGCGGTCAAGTTCGTGGCCAGACCTTGTCGTTTCCTAGGCTCAAAGTTCCGCTAGCGTATACAACGTGATAGAAACATCATGCGAAGATAGAGATAGAAACACCATACAAAGATAGTGATAGAAACATCATACAAGTGCTTTCCTTTGTATGACAAATGTCATACAAAGTAACATACAAAGGAAACATCTTTTGTTAATTGTAGCAGTTCTGAAAAGGTTTTTGAAAATAACAGTTTACTAGAATTTGTACATCTTTTTTTTTTCCACGCATAATGTCCTCTAAAAAGGGAACTGATCAAAATTAGGTCACGTCACAATTAATTGTACAAAGCCACATTAAAAGAAGTTAAATACTGTGTCTGAGAAGATTTGAATTAAAACATTCAGTTGAGAAATGAAGTTCTGAAAAACACGCCATAAAATTTATGTTATTCCGGCAATTATATCAGAAGGTTACAAATTATTGCGGGTCTTTAAATAAAATAATAAATACTTCTTAGAATCATCTTAGAATACCCACAGGCAGTGGGTATTCTAAGATAACTTTAACCTTGCTAGGCAGAGAACACGATCCTTTAGCAGTAATCAGATAACCCAGAAACTCAATTTGATCTACTCCAAGAATAGATTTCGATACATTAATGCTAAGACCAAATTTACTCAGTCTCTGAAACACTATCTGCAGATGTTGTTTGTGTTCATCCTCAGATGATGATGCTATAAGCACATCGTCTAAATATGGGAATAGAAAATCCAAGCCAAAAAAAACTTCGTTAATGAAACGCTGAAAGGTAACCGGTGCATTCCTGATTCCGAAACTCATAACATTGAATTCAAATAAACCAAAAGGGGTAATTACGTCGGTCTTTGGTTTGTCTTCTTCAGCGATTGGTATCTGATAGTATGCTTTTACGAGATCAATCTCTGAAAATATATTTTTCTCCTGCGAGATAAAATGAAAATCTTCGATTCTGGGAATCGGGTAACGGTCAGGTATGTTTTGGTCATTTAATCCTCTATAGTCCCCGCAGACTCTAATTGTTCCACTTTTTACTGACTAAATGTAAGGGATTAGCTTATTGAGAGCTTGATGGTCGAATGATTCCCTTGTCCAACATGAACTGAAATTCTTGCTTGGCTAAGGCAAGTTTTTCAGGATCGAGTGGACGAACTCGTGAATGCACAGGCACCCCTTTGGTTGTTATGTGGTGCTTCACATCATGTTTACTTGGGGTACTGAAAACATATGGCTTAGTTAAGTCGGGATAAGATTTAAATATTTCACAAAACTTTGATTTATTGTTATTATTCAGTGTGCTGATGATGTGTGCATCTGAGATAGACCTAACTGCAGCTTTTACAGATAACTGAGTAACACCATCGATCCATTTTCTACTATGAATATCAATAAGTAGTTGAAAGTGATTTAGAAAATCAGCCCCAATGATTACTTTATTAACCTTCGCAACGATAAATGGCCATTGAAATTGTCGTCTGAGTCCCAAATCAAGATTGAGAGTTTTTACACCATAAGTTAAGAGTTCTTTGCCATTGGCAGCATATAATGTATAGGAGCATGGCAGAATTCTTGCTGAAATTTCCGGGATCAGAGATACGTCGGCTCCCGTTGTAGCATTCATTATTTTAATTAACCAAATTATTTTTAGTTTGAACTTTCCTATCG
>KK112724.1:105772-243069 GCA_000611955.2 Stegodyphus mimosarum | reverse complement strand
GACGTTCTTGGGGTCTCTGTGGCGTTTCTCAAATGTCGTTGGGCCGTCGTGTCATCCTGTTCTCGATCCGTTGGGAAGATTGCGTCAAGCAGTGCTGTGGCTGTGGACCCTGCTAAGTCAGTTGTTTGTGGTAGTGTCCCTGGCTGTACTGGCACTTGTGCCGGCTGGAAGATTTTCTGCGTGGCCAGTTTGTGCAGGATTCCGTAAGGATTGCTATTGCTGGTACAAAAGTTGCGCCAGCTATTGACTTTGGCTTCTAGAATTGCTTTTTTATACGTAGCCCGTGCTTGTCGGAATGCAGTTAGCAACCTTTCTGTTTCTGTGCCATCCACAGCCGTTCGGAGACGGCGACGCAGGGCTCTACATCTTTGGCGCATTTGTCTCAGCTGCCCAGTCCACCACGTAATGCCTTGCAGTTTCTTGGCAGTCCTAATTGGTAGAATTCGCTCGCAAGTGTGCCTGAGAGTGGTGAGAAGATTATCTGTGTAGGTATTCATATCGTACTGGTCATTATGCATATTAAGCTCCGTCTCCTCTCTTCTGAGAGTTTCGCTGAGAATGCGATGCAGATGCCTAATCTTGCCACCCGGAAGCTTAAACCTTTTTAATATGCTAATGCTGGTGTCTAGTTGAATGAGGAAATGGATGTACTTATGATCGGAATTGCTTTCATCATCCATGACAGTCCAAGAGTAAATATTGTTGATAATGTCCGATGTTGAAAGGGTCAAGTCAGGCCAGCCTTTGTGATACGAGTTGTCAAATGTCGGCTGTGCACCGGGACTGTTATGCAAATGCAGGTTATTACTTGCGATGAAGTTTTCCATTTCGTAGCCCTTAGGAGTCGTGTCTCTGTAACCCCAGATGACGTTGTGGGCGTTGAAGTCGCCCCCAATGATATGTGGCACCGTAGGACATTTCAGTCTAACGTGAGTATGTGCTGTAGTTACGTCAGTGAGGTCAGCACTGGGGGAAGAGTAAACGGAGCTTAGTAAGAACTGTTGATTGTTAAAGATAACTAGTACGGAGACGAAATCTCGTTCCATTGTAACCAGGAAAGGTGTCCAGGAAGGGTTACAGCAGGCAATGGCTGCTCTGGGTGCCTGCTCTGCTGTGGATTTCCTTTGGAAGATCTTCCATGCCAGGGGAAGACTTGCCACCTGGCCTTCACGGCAGTATGGCTCCTGGATTAGAAGAAAGTCTAAGTTATGTTGTATTGCATGTTGAATGGCTTGGGTTGAGGCAGCTTCCGCTCTCTGCAAATTAATTTGAGCACATCGTATGGGTGTCTGGTGGTGGGTGGTTTCCACTCTTGTTTCTGGTCGATCTTCAGTGGGTGGATTTTGCGTGCTGTGTGGCGTCCATACTGAAGCGGAGGTACCTGTTCGTGGTGCATCATTCGTAGATTGTGCTTCGTCGGATTCGTTCAACATACCGTGCATAGATTGGGCATTGGATGTCGTATGCAGGACATTGCACCATGTGTTCGGTAATTTGTATCTGCGCAATTGATACAGGTGGGCGGGCGTGCATGGCAGTCCTTGATGCTGTGGTTTCCCGAACAGAAGGCGCAGTAGATTTTATTCCTACAGCTCTGTTGAGTATGGCCGAACTCTTGGCATCGGAAACACCTCTTAGTATTGAAGTGTTCCGCGATGCGGTGTCCTCGCCAACCAATGAACAATTTATGGCAGTCCTTGATGCTGTGGTTTCCCGAACAGAAGGCGCAGTAGATTTTATTCCTACAACTCTGTTGAGTATGGCCGAACTCTTGGCATCGGAAACACCTCTTAGTATTGAAGTGTTCTGCGATGCGGTGTCCTCGCCAACCAATGAACAATTTGGGCGAATGGAGGAAACTTCGGTAAGCTGCCGGCTGGCACTCCACGATCCATTTAACAGCATTTCCTCTGTCTTTGAGGCGGTAGAGGATCTTTGCTGATGCTTTGGATAGATGGAACTCAGAGCTGAGCGCTTTTTCCAATTCCTCTGGCTGGACATCAGGTGACACACTGTGTATGGCCACTCTCGGTAATCTGGTCTGTGGTTGCCTGGTCTTGACCAGATTTTGCCCTTGTTTACTCTGTAGGGTGTTGACTAATATCGCTGCGTCTTCTTTGGTAACGCAGTCTACCGCTAATCCTCCCTTCTGCAGGTTCCGGATAGTGCTAATTTTGACTCCCAGCTTTGGTAGTGGAAACTTCTCGTTGAGGACTGTTTTCAGGTCCTTGCTGGAGGTTGTTGAATTCTCTCTTGGATAAATGAGAATAGTATGCTTCTGTTTCGGGGCGGCAACTTGTGCGTAAGATTTAACGCGTGCGCTGTTGGGGGTTGCCGTCTGTATGGCAATCGGTGCTGTGAGAACTTCTTCTTCTGTGTTCACACCTATTTCAGTAGTACACCGAGGGTTATCGCTGTCTGGACCCTGTAAGGCCAGCTGTCGGAGTGCTTCTATTGTAAACCTTAATTGGTCTTGTAGATCAGCTGGAAGTACTGCTCGTTTGCCGCACTTTGTTTTGCTAATGCGCAGAACCTCGTTTGCCAGTGAATGAATCTTCTCTGAGTAGCTTAGGGTGTCACTATTGACTGGATTTGTAAGGTCGAGGTCCGTTGCTAAGATGGAGTTGTTACCTTTTTGCATATTTCATCAATTGTTAAGTTGCAGGAGAAAATATATTATTATCAATTTGTCACTGAGAACACTATTGTAAACACCTGAGCTGTGTGCTAAACACAGATTGGGCAGAACGCTATAGTATGCACTTATACACTTGAATACAGAGCACTTTTAGAAACACTTGGTCTGTGTGCTAAACACTGATTCCGAGGAACACTATAGCAAACACTTGCGCACTGTATTACCACACTATGACATTTGTACAATTTAACACTTTAGCATTAAATAATGTAGCACTATACCCTTCGCAGTATTCTTGGTGATTTGGACATAGTTATAATATTATGGGTGGCGTCGTGCGAGTATGCTATCTATGGATAGCTAATTTAATGGGGAGTAATTTATGACGCTTTAGTTTACTTAAACACTATCGGGGGGTGTTGGAGACTTACTGTTCCCCACGCACGGTCAGGCTAATTCAAGCAACACATAATAAATCATGGCAACAAGGTAGAATAATAACATACAGTAAAAAACTCTGAATAAAATTCTTATCAGGAGCCAGATTAAGCAATACGTAAATAAGATTGTTATAAAAGAAACAGGTATGTAATTATTGCAATAACAACAGGAGTAATCGTTAATTAATGAAAAACTGTTAATTAGTTAAAGCACCGCTTACATGAATTGTGATATTTACACACTTATATAATGCTAATGTAGATAAAATTAAGTAGTACAAAATATTTGCAACTCATTAATATGTTAGTAAATAATAAACTATAATAAATGCGTAATTAGTATGACTAATTAAGCGGATATTAGTATTAAGCAAATTTACAGGTGGCTAGCACTGAAGGTAGACTAATTAACATATATGATGTACCAGGATGTGGAACAACATTATTTTATACCAGTTGACAGTTTGTAAATAAATTATTATTAGACCAAGAATTAATTACTGTTGCTTAATTGATGAGTTACAATAATGAGAACAATTTAAATCCTACCTTGGACAACAATTTTTCTTCTGTCCTTCATTTGTACAGACATCAGTTAATAGAAGCGTAATCCAATCGATAATAATGCAATAAAATACGCAGACAAAAACATTCACAATTCATTACATGGACGGTGTAGACATGACCAAGAGCATCTGATGATTTAACACCTGGCCAATTTTCAACAAGCGTACCATGAACGCGACGTTGGCATTCGTTTTTTGAGTTGTTCCATCTATAATAACGGGGAACGTTGAAATACAATAACCTTTTCACAAAAGTAGCTGTGGCAAAGCTGGAAAAAAGCAGTCAGTGTAGTTTTAGGAGAAGATAAAATGCTTTCTTGAAAATTTATTCTCATTAAAAAAATACGCTGTCCATTTTCTAAATGTACTGCAAGATGTGCAACAGTCAGATAGCTTTTATGTAATAGAAAACCAAGGAGCCGCCATGCTGTCTCATTACTACTGACATATCGCCGTGCTTGATAGGTTGGTATTTAATTCGGAGGCTGCAACACAACTTCGTTACGCAGATTGAAGGTCGCCTTTTGTCGCTCCCTTTATTGATATGTTTACAAATATATTTAATCACATGAACAGAGTTGCAAGCTTCAACGCTAATGTGAGCATTAAATAATTTACATAAAACGGGATAATATGGCACAACCCAGCTAATATCAAAAGTCTTGAGTATCCCACTGCGACTTTGAATCGTAACTCTTCTACCACCATCTTCGGGTGCTCTTTGTATAAAGTGTAACCCTTATCATTGTGCACTGTTTCCTTTAGTAGCTCGCGGGGGAACTTTTTCACACATTTGCCATTTTTCATACAAGGTGATGCTGGATTGCGAGTTCCACAAGGACCATGAATCATGTTTTTGATTACGATCTCGTGCAAATTCTTATCTAGTTCTGGATCCGAGATTTCAGCGCTTATAATATTATTTATTTGGTTGGATCGCAACTTTTTTTAACCAAATAAGAATGTGCACATGTGGAAGATCTTGTTTCTTCCGTTTAATGGAGTACATGAGGCACTGGACGTTTCCAAATATTTTTCCTTTTGTTATCACATTAATGATCTTTTGAACTTTTCAACGAAACACGCGGACAACTGTATCATGTCGATGGCTCTTTGTCCGAGCAAAAGCTCTTCTGTTATTTCTTTCCATGAAGGATTACAGGTAGAAGTTACAAATAGGTCAGGCCTACCGCAAATGCGTACGTAGGAGAAAGCGTCTTGTGTGTATTCATGCAGATAGAGGGGACTGTTAAAAAAAGTGGATCATCCGTGCTAATTGCATCTTGTAGGTGAATGGAATTTTCTACTCATAGTTGTGGCTGGTTTAAAGAAACGTAACGAAGGCGTTCACTGTCTACTTTGATATACATATCAACTTAGAATTGATGAAAGAGCTGCCTCGACCGCGGAAGGAGGGTGAAATCATTCTCTCGAAACATCATTTGATAGGCGTAAAAATACATGCAAGAAACCTTTTATTGGAAACTGGCTGTTTTGTTTTTGGATTAATCTGTGGAATACGAAAATGGTATCCCAATTGCCCTTTATTAAAAATTAATAGGTACTGCAAAGCATCGTAAAATTTATGAGTATCTGCTACACATGTCAGTGTATTATCATGTGCTCGTTACACTTATCTCGTGGAGAGCATGGGTCGCCAGTAACCAAGACATCAACTTCATTAATTGTCGTTGCATTATAGCGCCTCTCATGTTCGCCACGTGGAGTTCGATCAGCATGAATGACAACTTTATAATCGTCTCGGGACCAGTTTTCTATTGCAATTTTGAAGGTATTTATCAAAACTTTGTGGTCATGCAACATTGTTTGAATTTTCAATACTATATCTCTGTCGACACCATCAATATACTGACAACGACGATTTACTTCATTTTCTTTTTGACCCATAAAACAAACGTGCAAAAATTCATGCGGTTCATTACTGTTGAAAACGTGAACCAATTCGATGATATATCTGGCCTTGTACGGGAAAAGTTGGTGAAATCCAGAGCATTCTTATCTGTTTGTCTACTCCAAAAGATGTCATTTGGAAGCAAGGGTTGTACTTTCTGATTTTACTTAAAAACGCTTTGATTCATCTGTACCTTATAAATAGAGAGTTTTTAGCGGCTCTTCTGGTTCACCAAGTAAAAAAAGTGAAACTTTACCATTAGAACAGCACATTCCTGCAATTTCATCTTTACAGTTTAAAGCATCTCAAAACTGCCATTTTTTAGTCCTCGAACCGATAACAATTTGTGGATGATTATGGTAATCAAATGAAGGATCGTATTGAAGTTCAGAGTTATTAAATACCGACCAATTGTTATGCATGAAATTTCGCCGGTGTTCAGTTTGCATTTCTGCATGAACGATTCTTCTCGCCTGTAATTGTTTTGGAGTATCTCTCGCTCTAATAACTGCCTTTTGTTGAGCTTGTCCTTCCAAGCCAACCTGTGTTTGAAGAGGCGTTTCAATAGCTCCTAAAGAAGTTTGACGTTCAGCTTGTTCTTTCAAGCGGATCTGCGTTTGGAGTGGTGTTTCAGCAGCTCTTAAATCAGCTTGACGTTCAGCTTGTTCATCTGAATGAATTTATGTTTGAAGAGGCGTTTCAGCAGCTCTTTTAAAAGCTTGTCTTTCTCGTTGTTCTGCGAAGATTTGTGTTTGGAGAGGCTTCTCAGCTGCTGTCATAGAAGCTTGACGGGAAGTTTGGGCCTCTAATCTTTCTTGTCTTTGAGAAGTTGCTTCATCAGTTCTCAAAACAGATTGTCGCCTTGATTGTTCTTGTCTTCTTAATTGTGCACCTACGTTTATTGGGATGGAGCAATTTTTGCTGCCAGGATCCGAGATGAATTCCTAGACATGTTAGATTTACGTTTCCAAGGCATTTCGAAAACGAAAAAAAAAAAAAAAAGAAACTGTAAAAAATTAATCTGTCCTTAAATAAGTTTCAAAGTTCGACTGAATTTTAAAACTACGCCACGAATCCACGTTTTATCGCCACGAAATCTAGTAGAACTGTTACGTATATTTCCTAAAGACTGAAAAATGTTTCTGAGAGAAGAGCCAAAAGCCGGAAATCCTGAAGGATTTTAAATAATAAATTAAATTGAACAAATAAAAATTAATAAATGTTTAATTAATAAATGTTACGCTTTCACGTCTTATGTACTCAACCGATCTTCATGAAAGTTTAAAGAAATATATTTGATATATTAGAAAAGGTTAAAAATGTTTGCGTAGTTTAAGACACCCACCTACAAGTGCAGACAAACGTTTACGTTGTGTAACTTATCGTTATGAAACTATAATCATTTAATGTTTATGCAAGGACCATTATTTTAAGCTCTAAAACCTATTATATAGCTTACGTTTCAAGAGATAAGTTACATTTTATAGCCTATAACCTTTTCTAATATATAAAAAATATTTCTTGAAAATTTCATGTTGATCGGTTAAGTAATTAAGGCATGAAAGCGTAACAAACAAACAAACTCGCATTCGCATTATAATATTAGAACATATATGTACGTTAAATTAAAAGTATAGAGGAGGCTAGATGGGATTGAAATACGCAATTTTCGTAAAGGAACGGGTATGCGGAAATGTCGAATTGAGGTTGTAGAGTGTTCTGTTGAGAGGTGTTCTATAGAAAAGAGGGAACAGCGACCAATGCTCCATGGCGGAAACGTGAGGTGGACCTATAAGTCATTGGTACAACTAAATTTTGTAATAATCTGTATACAGCTAGTAGTAAAGAAAAACGAAACATTTCCCTAAAATTCCAAATAAGAAAAACTATTAATTATTGAGCTGTATTCTAGAATAGAAAACCCCTGCTAGTAAAAGTTATGGTGGCACAATAAAATTAAAACGTTAAAATAAAAAACTGCTTTAATAAAACTTCTTTAAATATAAACCAAGTTATTTTATTTTAGGTGGATTATTACCAATCAAATTTTAATATGTATTTATATATATTTATTATTATCAAACCACATTATTTTATTTTTAATGATACAGGGGATTTACAAGAGTTATACACTTCGGCAAGTATGTAAATGCATATACCATAGATATATCAATCTACAGAACTCTTCCATGAAACCGGCAATTTAACCGGTAAAAAATAACCTATTAATCATAAATTTTAACAATTGGTACAATCTGTTATAGCAATTAATCCCTTAAGAGAAAATTTAAATGCCTTTAAGGTTTCAGGTTGAGGTTACTCACAAACCGAACGCTATCTGACAAGAGACTATACTCATTGCACCTTTATATCCAAAAATAAAATTATTGCACCGATAAATAATTTGCACTCGGAAGTAAAATATATATATATATATATATATTTAAGAAATTGCACTAAATAAACATGGTTGCAAATCCGCATATAGTAGGTAATTAATTCAAATTTTCATTCCTCAAAAAGGCTCAACATAAGGATCATGTGAATCTTTCCAAGAGAATAAAGGGAAAAAAATATAACAAAAACTTTTACTACTAAACTCAGTTTTGAAAAACATAACAGGAAACTAACTAACTCATTATTTTTTTTTTCAAAAGCTAGCATTCGCTAACAAAATTTTCTTAATACATCGATCTTACTCATCATTATACTTTGGCGTTAACTGAGTCCTAAATTATCTTACTCGAAACTTTACTAAGGAATTACTTGAGTCTTAAATTAATTAAAAACAGAACAAAAAAAACTTAAATGTGCAGGATAGCTTCATTGGATAGCAAGCTTTACAGAAATCTTTGGAGAATGAGTAGCAGCCGGAAGATGAGTCTGTTGAGGTAAGTCGAGGTCAATTTTTCGAGTTGGCACCTTCACCAATCTCAAACTCGATGTTCACGGAGCCCGAAGGACCGGGAACAGGCGGCGAAGATAACAACCAGATGTCGCTCAACTCCGTTTGCTGGAAAACCTTACACTACTCCATTTCACAAGAAGTAGACGAAGCCAGGCTATGGGTATACAATTTTGTTTCATTTCTAAACAGCGAGGAGGTTTCTTTTATGTTCATATTGAGACTTACACATTTTGCTATTACGGCAATAAGAACTAGGGAAATCCATCTCCATTTCTTCATGATTACTATTAAGTCAAGAAAGGCTCCATCTCGGAAAAAAATAGAGAGTAAGCTTGCTTCTAATCCAATGACAGTAGCAGTGAAAGTGAAAATGTGGCAAAAAAAGTCTTGCCAGGTTCCACTCTGGCCGGACGTGACTTGAACATAATCAAGTTTTCAGCCGGCAGTCGTCAAGTGTGACGCTTAATGCGATGTAGAGAAGGAAATGCATAAACTGAACCCGTGAGCAGGAAAGTGCTTGGAAGGGGGAGTGATATCTTGTCAGACGCAACGAGTCTAGACGTCAGATTGGCAGCAGAGATAAATACTGAATAATAAAAAAAAAATAAAAAATAAAGGAGTAGTAAATCTTAATACATATTTTTCCGTGAGTCTGCAGGTTGGAAAGTGAACCTTGCAAGTATGCAATCCCATTTTAAACCATACCAACACCACATTCCGGGAAAATGCCCCAAATTAGGGATAACACTTTGTCCTCAACGCCAAGAAAAAACAGTATAAAAAATGTCGCTTTTCTGATCGGGAGTTAAAACCAAATTCAAATAGCACACCCCTTTCCGCCAAGGTCAACAACAAAAAGCGGTAACCCTCATTTTTCACACAGTTCACCCTTTCGCAAGACAGGGAGCAAGAGTCACCATGAGGCACAGAAGGTGAAAATTTTTAGCCAACCAGAAAATTAACCAGAACTGATGAATTTAAACATTTACATGAGTATAACTCTTGATCTATCTAACACAATAAAAGTAGGTCCAAAAGGAAAGCAATATTTTTCTGATTAAATTGTAAAATTTCAAATGAAAGTAACAATATTTAGCTTTTTTAAATTACAATATTACTCAGAATTCTGACCTAATGCCATTGTCTATCTGACCGAGTTAAGTGACAAAAATCTAAGAACTGACTTTAAAACTTTCTTACGATAAAAAACCAATATGCAAAACGAATCACAAATATCCTTAATTAAGTAACATGACAGTTGTGTATTCGAAATTTCGAATAATTGATATAAGTTTATAAGGTGTTTCTCGCGCCTTTTTCGCATGCCTTCGTGGTGTAGCGGTCAGCACACTCGACGGGTAACCGAGAGCTCCGTGGTTCGATTCCCGGCGAAGGCGTAATGTCTCTACAAGTTTATTAATTAAAAATGATTTAATTGACTACACAACAGAGGTAAATAAAGAGATTTTGCTGACATTAATCGCCAGTCCATGTGCAAATGTCTAGTAATATGCATCAATATAGAAACACTCAGCATCTCATTATGCACTTTATCTGTGGTGCTACAATTAAAAGAGCAACTGCTCGAAGGTGATGCTCAAGAATCTTTCTCCGTAATTCCTGTCAGGTGCTCTGTGGTTATCATTTTGTATTTTAATTTAAATTATTAATGCAAGTGTTTCATGGCTTAATTAGCTTTGAAACATTCGTCGAAATTACTGTGCTTTACTAGAGAAATATCAAAACAAACTCTTTGCTTAATAAACGCGCGATGAACTTTTTCATTCCTCGAATTTTTATAAGATTATTCAAATACGCTGACTTTGGAATTAATAGTTAAACGTGTTTATAATAATTAAATAATCTTTTTTAGTTTTTAATTTTTAATTTTTATCATTTTATATCATTTTGCAAATTCAAAATATCTACGCATTTTTTTCTATGAAATACATAATTTTTAAAGTCCTTTTCCTCCGAGTCCTCTTGTAAGATCTGTCTCTGTTACTCCACATAAACTAATTCTAGATCCTACAATGAACCTGGAGAATTCTCCCACAGGTGACAAGTGAGAGCAGGTCCAGACACCCGGGCGACTTGCATAGACTAATCGGGTTTCGTCCAGATCCCGCAACTATCTAGAGCTACACTCCGAAAATGATTATTGAATTCAAACTCTTGTACATCACTCTTGACAATTCAACATAAGCACTGAATAATGTAATTAACTATATAAGGTAAAACATGATTACATAGTACATAACTTAATTATATAAAACATAGTTTTTGATACAGCAAAATTAAATAAAGAGCAAAATTACACATTACAAACAAATTACATAATTACACACAGAAATACACGTTGTTCACTTTATGCTGTATTTATAATATTTAAAATACAGCTCATAATAACTTTGATTAAATAACATTATGATAAAAGTTCACTGTTGCATAAATGTTGCTGTATTCTGAAAACATGCTAAAATAACTTTTCGCAGAGGCTAAATGAATTACCAGAGCAGAAGAAAGGTGAAACGTAACCCTTTATTAATTCAAAGTTTAACAGAAAGGCATGATCTTCGTGCGTTACAAAAACACCGTCAACTTGTGTGAAAACTTAAATTCAAGGCGAATTTGAAATAGAATAGTGCTCGATTAGCACGTTAAATTACACCTAACAGGCTGACTCACAAAAACCTGGCAGGCGTGATGATAAGCCAAAATGGCTAAGAGGCTCACTAACGTAACAGCGCGATAGCAACGAAACTTTTGCTGGCTGGCGAAAACACGCTCTGAATAAACTCAAAGATTCTCCCGTTTAAATGTTCACTTCACTTAATTTTAAATTTACATCCTGGCGAGAAAATATTAGGGGAAGTTGAGAGGCTCAGGAAAGGTTTCTAACTTAAAATAAATTTGTTAAACAAAATAAGGGAAACCCTACACTCTATAAATATAAAATTGGTGCATTTTAAGTGGTGTACTTACCTCTTGTTATTAGGGAATTTACAATTATTCCTTATCTACAAGGTGTTTTTGTGGTAGAAACATCTATAATTTAATGCAAAGTTAGATTTCTGTAACATTTCCGTAATGAGGATGCGTGAAAGAGAGTCCGATAAGTTCTTTGTAAACATTTTTCTTTGTTGTTATTGATACTGGCTGACAGTTTTGATTAAAAATTCTCAATTTTTTTCCCATGCTCACTTTTTACCACTGTTAAAAGTTCATTCCCCCATCTCATTTCCAGAACTTTAAAAATACATATTCATTTATTTAGATTTAGTTTTTTTATTATACATTTGATTAATTAAACAACAGAAAGTGTAGAAAATGATGATAAATATTAGAATTTGAATAAAAGTACTTTTTTTTTGGTATTCCTAAAGTGAAAGTAAATTCTGAAGAGCTAAATAAAAGGTTGACCGCGTCCCTTTCCTGAAACTATTTTATGGACCAGTTGACGGATGTGTACGATGATGCTCTAACCGACGGGCCTGATTGACGCCTTTTCCTGCATGGCCCACTCTTAGATTCACAAATTTCATGACCTTGATATTATCCTATACTTCATAATCGAAGAAAGTAGGCGCTGAGAACCTTAGACTAGCTTAATTGGGCCTTTCCTTTTATAAATACCATGGACGTGTGCTTTATCAGAAATACCACGGTTTATATCCTACAACTATTGTAGTTTGTGAAGCATGCCTATTTTTAATCGCCAAAGACAACGTAAGCACAGATGTTTCCCTTAATGAAGCAGCATTCGTGTGCTGATCATTTGTTGGTTTCATATCGAAAGTAATTGTCTTTGGCATATAAAATAGAATTAACTTAATTCTTTTACTCAATATTTTTCCTCGAACAGGAATACATCAATTCGTATGTCCGGTTGCATGCTTAAAATGACAGTCACAATGCTGCTATCATTCTACTTAAGGGCTTCATAAATAAGAAATTTGTGTCAGTGGAAGAAACCCAGGGGTTTCATTTTATTTCTACTTCCGTGTTTGGTCAAGAGTTGTTACTTAATGTGCGTGCATATATATTTATATTAAACAGCAGGTGGAGCTTAATTATAGAAATTCTACTGAAATGTGTTTTGGATCTAATAAAGAAATAATCGGTTCACGTGTCATAAACTACAAGACATTCCATAAAATCATCAACCTCATAAGTTAAGAGATGAATGTGTAAAAGAAATCTGGTTCACTAGTTTGAAAACATATTTTTGAATAATTTTGAACTAAAAAGGAGAAAATAATATGGGAAGTTAGAACTGCTAGCGAGAAAATGATTTCATAATTTATTTTTCTTGATTTAAGGTGTATGTTCTCAAACGAGGCGTTTAAAAGCTTTTTTAAACTAATTTGTGTATCATAAATCACACTGATAAGATGCAATAAAGATTTAACAAGACTTCAAACATAGAAAATAATAATAATGTATAACTTCTTTAATAATATATAACCTGTAAATTGAATGCTAAGATTTCACTCAACTTTCAACTGAGAACAGAAGAGAATGATATAATAATAAAATTATTATTATTAATTTTAGACGGAGTACATTATCTATTATACTAAAGATAAAAAACTTTGAAACTATGATAAATGAAAACAGAATTTCAATATGCGTCAGCGTATTCAAATTCCATTGATAATTATTCAGAAATGACAGCCTATCTAACAAATAGGTTGAATAGCATGCTTTAAGATTTTTTACAGTAAATTAGTGTAGTTTATTTACTAGATGTGGTAGTGGAAGGCTTTCTAAGGAATGTACTGATAAAAAAATTTCTAAACATCCTCTCATCAAGCAGGAGAGAAATCATAAAAATTTCTTTGCGCATGGAAAACCGTTCATACATTTAAAGAAAATTCAACGAAAAACAGCTCAAAACTCATGACAGAAATATAAAACACGTTCGTGATTTATTGCAGGAAAACTGATAATTAATTCATAATAGCATGTATATTAAATTTTGATAAAAAAAGTAAACTAGAGAATGTTGTTAGTAAAATTTGGTTGATTGTAAATTAAAAAACTTCTGACAGCATAAATTTTACAATCAACATCTAAATACGCTAATATTTAAATGAACTGAGTGAACGTTACATGTTACAGATATCAATCTTAATTTTCGATTTACAGTGCAGTTTTATAACATAACTTTATTTATGTAACTAATATAACAATTTGCTTCAATTACTTTATTAAAATTTTATTAATATCTGTTGTTATCTTTTGACCTTTAGCAGTTTTAGATTTTCGCAATCTTTATCTTTTGTTAAAAATCATCAGCAGCATGACATCGGAAAATGTACCTATATGTCGTGTTCCGGGGTGATTTCGAGAGTAGCGAAAAATCAATATTTAGCAATTTGTTCTACACATGTTAAGAACGGATGATGAGTCCTAGACAGATTTTTCTTGCTGTATTCTGTTGATCGACTGATAACCACCAGATCTCGATTGAGGCTTCACGTTAAAAAAAGCTTTTCATCCCATTGCGTGAGAGGGCTTTGTTTCTCCTAATGCACATCTATCACGCAACAATGATAACATGCCAGTAAAGCAAGTGCATTCTTTGCTGTAATTGAATATGGTAATACAGATACGGATTTTTTAACCGTTATATGAAGGACTACACATCTTTCACTAGTAGTTTGGAAAATATTTTTCTACTCTAATATAGCTTACACATAAGTTTTCCCCCTCTATCTAGTTATATATGGGAAGTTTTCTCCACAATATCGCACTGCACAAAAAAGGTTTATCCCAATTGAATAATTAAATATTAAAAGCTCTAGAAGTTAGAAGAAATGAAACACGTATCTAATATTACACATATGTTGCACGTCTTAAAATCTAGTTCCACACATATTTAAGCTCTTACGAGTTTGCCATGTTACTTATTCATTAACGCTTACATCCGTTATTACACAAAGATAACAAGAAAAAGAGTTTTCTACGGCTTAATGGGAAATTTAGTTGCAGGAAACTATACACTCGGCTGAGATTTTAACCTGCGATTTTTCAGTTCTTAGTTTTTAGCTCGAAGGGCTAATTATTTACACAAGAGCACGGTAGGGAAAATGTGACAACTCACTACGTTCTCTTCCTTTAAAACGCGACTGAGAAGAGGTACCAGGTAATCTGTGTGGTGATTAGTTATCGTCCACCTTTTTTTTTTAGTTCAGGAGTTATTCTAGAAACCATAAAGACTTCAGGTACATGAAATATGAAAAATAAAATGTGTCTTCGTTTGGATTTAAGCCACGAATGAGAGTTCTAATCACAAACATCACGAAAATGCTCACCACCAAAAATTATGGTAATTCGTTTCAAGCTGCTTAAACAATTTTTTTTCTTTCATCTGAGTGTATTATTTCTTCTCAGGAGCAGCTTCTTTTATTCTTAAGCCATTCAGTTATGTATGTTGAAGTTTCACTTAAGTAAATTTCTGCAAATAAATTCCACCAAATTTTTAAATTTTTTAACAAATTTATAATTTTTTCAGTTAATTTTACTTACATTTTAGATAATGAATGTTTTGAATTCTAGCAGCATATTACAGGTATAATATATGTATGATATTCAGTTAATGAATTAACAAAGCAAAAATTAAAGAAAAAAAAAAGAGAGAAAGAAGAAAATAACGCTTACCTTAACGACCAGCCAACTGAGTCAGTCGCTTTTGTATGACAAACAGATAAAGGGTGTTTAAACTCATTGTACTTTCCGGTGCAAATCTACAAAAGTGTGAAAACATTCTAGCCATTGAATACTGTTATGCACTAATATGTCTTGTGCATATATTGGTATTTCATATCCATTGTATTGATATAACGAAGTATTATCGTACGCTTCAAAGTCTGCACAGCAATATGACGCAGTATTTAACCCCACGAGCCCAAAATTATACATAGTTTGGCAATAAGATATTTTGCATATACACTCACGTTTGTGAAAATTGCAACACCATGAAGGACTTACGCGAGTGAGCTGAAATTTTCAGGAAATGCAAAGTAGCGCATGATATGCAAATGATTAGAATTGCAAATCCGTAGCGCATGCGTATGCTGAGCAGCGCCCTCTGAACGGCTGATGGATCCGAATAAATAGACGGCTGTAGCGAGGCGTGTATGGTTATCGGTGGTTATCTGCTAGTGGTAAACGTTAACTCAATCTGTACTTATGCCTCGTCGACGAAAGAGAGCGAGATTTGAACAACTTACAGAGTTTGAACGAGGGAGAATCATCGGCCTTCGTGAAGCTGGATTGTCGTATCGTGCAGTAGCCTCTCGTGTGCAGCGTAACAGCAGCACAGTGATGCGCGTTTGGAAGCAGTGGACGGACGAGTGTCGGACAACTCGGAAATCCGGGAGTGGACCCCGAAATGTGACGTCAGCTCGCGATGATAGACACCTGGTCCGCATGGCGCGGACGGACCGTACAGCTTCCTCTAGACAATTGGCAGCACTGTGGTCAATAGCTACAGGTGTTTCATTGTGTGCTTCATCAATTCGTAGACGTCTGCTGCAGTGTGGACTGCGCGCACGGACTCCTTTATACAGGATCCCCCTAACGCACGACCATCGCCGCCTGCGGCTACAATGGGCCAATCAGCATAGAGACTGGCGTGCTGATTGGCAGCATGTCGTGTTTTCTGACGAATCCCGCTTTAATTTGTGGTACCATGATGGCCGCATTCGTGTCAGACGCTATGCCGGTGAACGCCACCTTCCGGAGTGCATTATCGAACGCCACAGTGGACGAACACCCGGAGTTATGGTCTGGGGCGCCATAGCATATCATAGACGATCTCAATTGCTACGAATTGTGGGCAATCTGAACAGCAACCGGTATATCCGTGAAGTTCTACAGCCCGAAGCTGTTCCCTTCCTTCAAAGCTTGCCAGGCGCTGTATTTCAACAGGACAATGCCCGCCCTCATACTGCTCGGATTGTTAAATCCTTCTTTGCAGCGCAGCAGGTACAGCTTCTTCCTTGGCCTGCGTGTTCCCCGGATATGTCGGCAATTGAACATGTGTGGGATGTCATTGGTCGGCGTCTTGCTCGTGATCCTCGTCCTGTTGCGTCTGCAGACGAACTTTGGGTACGCGTACAAACGATATGGAATGCTCTTCCTCAGTCAGACATTCAAACTTTGTTTGACTCCATGCCACGTCGTGTAGCAGCACTTATTGCGGCGCGTGGTGGCCACACAAAATACTGATTCTGATCTCTTGTTCTTGTTTGTTTGCTTTGAACATTTAATCATTTATTTGTACCACTACCACTCAACTGTGTATTAAATTGCATTCAATTATGACGATTCCTTCTTGGTGTTGCAATTTTCACAAACGTGAGTGTATATAAGGAATAAATGTGTGTATTTATGAAAATATTTTCTTTTTTTAATTCTGAATATAATGAAGTAGTCAATCATTTATTTCCCAAGAATTCCGATTTCCTGTCAGAAATTCTTTAGAACACTGAGCCTCTAAAACAACTGCTTAATTAAAGAAAATGTCTTTTAATATGGCAAGAAAATATGAAAGATAGATGCGTGAAGAAAACAAACTATACCGAAAAATCTTATAGTTGTTTTTTTATTGCTTTGAAAATATAATAAAATCTATTTTAAAATTACTGGCAGTTTTTAATAAATAGGCTTTCAAAGTGGCGAATAATTTATAGATTTATATCATGAAGGGGCTCAACAACAGCCAGCCCGTTTTTGGTGCAGACGTTTGTTTGGAACATATAAAATGGTAAACGTACCTAGACAAATTTTATTCCAAACAAAACATTTGGTATGGTAGTAAGAGCTTTTACTCAGGCCTATTTCTAAGTGTTTGATGGATGTGTACAAAATGTTTGAAAAGGTTCATTCCATTACTGATCAGTTGGACAAGACCGCTGAACATTAGAGGTTCTAATCGGTTTAGTTAAAGACAAATGGATTGTTTCCACTATATTTCTGTCACAGAATTTTTCTTTAATTGTTCGATACACGAAAAAAAAATAAATAAATGAAAAATTCAAATTATAAAAAATATCAAGTTGACAACTTGCTGTTGATACAGGAAACTCTGAGTACTGAATACTTCCCTTTATTGAACATAAGCAAACTGAAATATGTCCCGCTCTCTGTATGTACATATTTATAAGTAATGTATAAAGTACGAAACAAATATTTAATTTAGGAATAGTCCCTTTAATTCCTCATTTTAATTTGGCAACGTCCTTTTACTGTCTTCTCTCAGAAACTACTAATATATGTATCTAAAGTGTGTTACCTGAATATTATTCCCTGCCTTCTTACGTAATCAAGCTGCAATGCCGACGACTCTGATCCAATCAGATTAAGAAACGTTTCAATCTAAATATCACTGCTAACTAATGTGCAGCTGTTTTTATTGCTTTGCTCGCTGCTTGCTAAGATACGCATTGATTGTTGCTCCACCTTTTCCTTTGTCTGAAAAGATGTACAGTATACAGAATTTTGTGGTACAGAGCGCAAACATAATGATGATATTAAGAGCCTGTTATGCTTATCAAGGCTTGCTTTGTTACGAAATCAATCTGTACTGAATCAGTGGCAGTCTCTGAATGGTTTTTTTTTTTTTTGAGGGCGGGGGGTTCTGCCACCTTCTATATCCGCGCGCAGCGGTTTTTCTAATCCCAGTATATCTACAGAATTATATAATATATGTAGGATATAAGAAAATACGAAAGCTGCTTTAAAAACTAATTAGCTATCTTAAAATTAACATTACAAATTTGATAGCATAGTTTTTTAGGTGAGCTAATTACGTCATTCCCTTCTTCTGCTAGCTTCCACCTTGCTAAGAACTCGCTTTGCTTCCCCGTCTACAGTGTCTGCGTCTCAATTTTAAGAATCAATGTATATAGCAATTTATCATCTTTCATTATGATTGAATCATGGAAATGCATCGGATTTCATTATGATTGGACAAACATGTATGGAGATAATTTTTATATGTGCGAAAATAAAGACTGGAAATTCTTCAAGTTCATGTTTTGTAATCTTAATCTGTAAGCCTTGACGCTCGGCTACCACGACTGCAAGCTAATTCCTCTTTCTGTACTCATCGAAATCATCATATATATATATGATGATTTCGATGAACAATATTCGATGAGCAAAATATATACAGGGTGTCTATAATTAAAGAATCGTATTTCAAAGTTGCATACAGCCGAAACCATTGATCAGAAAATTGTGAAATTTTGTAGCCGACTTAATGAAGAGATGAGAATTTCTTTCAGCGAAAATAAAATATATTACAAAAAACTGTCACCAGGAGGCATTATATTAATAAATTATACATTTAGCCACACATTTACTATAGTTTCGCAATTTTGCCAATTTTGTCACAAAAAACATGTTTCACATGATGGACATCACTTTCAGCTACTATCTGAATTCAAAAGAAGGCATGTTCCATAGCTGATCGAAGTGCGTATTGGAAAATGTTCCGCACGTTGCGTGAAATATTGGCTTTCAGGTCAGGTAAGCTCCTTGGATTGTCACGACTTACCAGATGTTTTAAAGCTTCCCAAATCCGAAAATTGCATGGATTGAGATCTGGAGATCGGAGAGGCCACAAATTACGAAAGTGTCAGATAATGACACGTTCTTCTGTAAAATGACATTTAAGAACATTCGTAATACACCGTGCAGTACCTGGAGGAGCTCCAACTTGCATAAAGATTGTGCGTGGAAGGCACTGACGTGCTTGCAGAGACAGAGCAATTTCATATCACTGCCCGGTGATTGAGCATGTCACTGGACCTGTGAACTTTACGCCCCGAAAACGTATAGGCCGAGAATAAATAACGCAGAAAATCCACACCATACTGTCACTTTTGGTGAAAGCTATGGAACGTCTAAGACAGGGCGCGGATTTTCTGATTCCCAAATTTGGCAGTTGTAAGTATTCACTGCACCGTCCAAATGAAAATGCACTTCGTCTGTCCAGAGGATATTCCAGGGCCATTCTGAATCGACATCAAAGCGAGGAAGCAACTGAAGTGACAACCGGAGTCGAGCGTCAAAATCTCGCCGAAGCAACCACTGTACTAATGAGGGTTTGTAAGGGTAATACTCTGCAAGATCTTATGGACAGTTGAGTGTGGTCTATCCAGTGCTTACGCTATATGCCGGACACTCAGGCTAGCTTCAGAGTTTGCAGTTGTGTGCTCTACGACATCAAGCTCAACCTTCTGTATTGCTTCTGCAGAAACAGGTTTTCTTCCTCTTCCAGGACAAACAGAAAACGATCCTCTTTCTTCAGATTTCTTTGTTATTTTCCTATGTTTTTTACATTCATTGGACCTCTTAAAATATCCTTCAAAGTCTGAAATTTCCGTAGCGCAACTACTGCGAAATTACTGTTTTGGTAGAACAATTTTGCCAACAAAGCGCGATCTCACAAACATATAGTCATTGTGAACAAACAACATGCACATTGGAAACAGTCGCCGAAAATGTTTCTAGGTTTTATAACAGGTGCTGCATGACGACGAAAAGGATTTGTATTTTCACTACAGATTTCCAATGTAAAACGCCCTTTTATGACGCTATTTGTAACTATTTTTTCCGCTGAAAGAAATTCTCCTCCCTTCCTTAAGTCGCCACAAAATTTCACAATTTTTTTATCTCTGATTTCGCTTCTAGGCAGCTTCGAAGTAGGGTTCTTTAATTATAAATACCCTGTATTTATACAATATATATATATACATATATATGTGTGTGCAATATAGATATGTGTATGCATATAATGCAAGGAAATAAAATACAGAAATGTGATTAAAATTCGACCCATATTTAATTTGGAATAAACCACATGCAAATACCGAAAAACAGAAGCAAACTTCAAGATAGAGAGGGCAGAACATATCAAAACCCCAAAGAGTGATGTTTCCATTTTTCGCTGCATCTGGGCGTCAGGCAGTTGACTATGACGATTCTCCTGATGAGAATTTAGCGAAAGATTTAAATATCAGTTTTCGTTTTTGGTTATGGCATGTTTTGCTCCTGTATTTCTTTGGGGTTGCAACTGTTCTTCTCTGTTTTTGGTATTTTAATGTGGTTTATTCCGAATTGAATATGAGATAGATTTTAAACGTATTTTTTATTATTTGTTTTCATTTTGCATTATTACCATCACTTGTTGCTTCTATCAACATACAAATGAATTAGGTTTTGAACTGAGTTCTGACTGATTTCTGCGTTTAATTCTTAGCAATACCTTATATCTTCTGATGAACTTTTAATTAGCTACAATTAATAATAACTTCTGACTTTAACTTTTGACTAGAAATTATTACCAGAACTTAACTTCATAAACTGGGAATTGTAGCAGATAAGCGGCTGCCAGTTGCAAATTGAGAACAGAATGGAAGATATTCTATTAAACTGACATAATAATACACAAAGTTTAATTAAAACCTAAAACGGAAAGATGTACTTATCTGTAATTCTCTTCTTAAACTAAAATAAATTAATTTCAAACCTACGTACACATAAACGAGATTAAACTTCCTGTCGTAAATTAGAAACTCTTAAATTAGTATTGGTAGAGGAGCAATGGAATGCTTTTGTAAATCCTGAGATTTTAGCAATTCTTGATTAAGTCAAATCAAACTTAACTTCGTATTTTCTTAACAGCTCTGGTGCTAATAATTTAATTTATATAGTCTTTTGTAAAGAAGAAATGGTGAACGTATAGCAAGAATAAAAGAGACAATCTCAAAACTATATTTATATGAAAATTATAAAATGCTGAAATACAGGTGCAAGTTATCTAAGTGAAGCAACCGTTTATTTACTTTGATTTATAATAAAGAGATTAACAATAATTATGAAAGAATTATTTGAAAGGCATAATTATAAACTCTTCTTTTGACTTCCATTACTTACATCTGAAAAACATTAATATTTTTTCTTTTACATGGAGCATAAAAGCAAGAAAAAAACACATTAGAATAAATTATAATTTATCTGTTTACAATTCAGTGCAATAATTAGCTCTTTCTAAAGAAGAATAAATGAACGAATATTAAAATTCACTTTCTACCTCTGGTTACATGAAACATTCATACAACACCGTTTTCGGTCTGTTTGAAAACCAAGAAGGATTTAAAATGATAGCCTACGCCGACGACTTCCTATTAACAGTGGCAGTTCGCTCAAACCTGAGCAACAGAACACAAGAGTGCCTAGACATTATTGCACAGTGGGCCAGAGAACATGAACTCTCCGTCCAAAAAACGCAAGCTCTCATCACAGGTCGAGGACCTCCACTAAAGCGAAACCCCAGCCTCAAGTTACTCGGAAATAGAAATAAATGTGTTACGGAGCTGAAGTATCTTGAAGTGATATTAGATCAGAGACTTTCCTGGCTCCCGCACATCACGATGTTAAAGCAACGCATCAATCTCTTAACCAACGCTATACGGGGAGTGGCAGCTATAAGATGCGGGCTGCCTCCCAAAATTCTTCGCATCTGGTGCAAAACGGTAACTGAGAAGATTGTGATCTACGGCGCATCAGCATGGGGTACACGTCTTAACACCAACAAGTGACACAAACTGATAACCGTACAGCGGCAACAACTGCTAATGATTTGCAAAGCTTATAAAACTTCGCCGACAGCAGCCCTACAAGTACTTGCGGATACGCCACCCCTCGGTTTGGTCATAAAGCGTGAAGCTGCAATAGGAAAGTTCACAAGAGTGCGACGCTAACATACGCTATGGGTTTAGACTTATAGCCATGAAGAATATGAAGAGCATAGGCCAGTTATTCCCTGTCAGCCTGAGGAAAACAACATCGACACCTGTATCATCATTTCGAGAGCAGCCCAAAACATACAGCCTACCGGTCTCTTCACTGATGGATCTGTTATCGGCAGGAACCGGCTGCGCATTCTGCCATGTCTCAGACGGGCATGTGAGAAAGGAGAGTGGCGCATTCCAACTGCGTGTACACTCTTTTGCAAAACAGGAAGGACTTTTGTGATCGTGACAAAATTTGGTATGCAAAACCATCTTGATCGAACATGCAAATGATTAAATTTTCAAGACAAATGAACAGGAATTGCGATCATAGCGCACATTTCTAGTGCGTAATTCGCAAAGTGTAAAACCAGTAACAGAGGCGGAAAATTTATCTTTTTTTCTTGCTGCCATTATAATTCCGCAAAGAAGCAATTAAAGATGCCATTACGACAATATCAAAGATTTTAGAGACAACTAAACGACTTCGAATGTGGTCGCATTGTAGGGTTGCGTGAAGCTGGGTGGTCATAACGAGCAATATGCCGCCACCTGCAGCGTACAGACACTGCAAAGATGTTGGTAGCAATGGTTGCTACAAGGAAACTGCCGATGAAATAAAGTCTCTGGAAGGCCAAGGAGCACAAATGCGAGGCGAGATAGGATAATTGTTAGCTTGACTCGAACCGCCCAAACGGTATCATTGTCGACTATTAAATTCATTACAGCCACTTCTATACCACCCATGGTACCGTTCATCATCTCACGGCGCTAGTCTGAGGTGGCATTACACTCACAGAGGCCTTTCAGACATTTGCCTTTGACCCCCCTACATCGGCGGAGTCGTCTGGAGTGGTGTCGCAGCCGATCAGAATGGCATCGTAGTGTTCACCGATGAATCCCGTTTTACTCTTGAAGCAGATAACCCCGCTTCACTCTTGACCACAGTGTTCGTGTCTGGAGAGGATGGTGGCAGCGGTCCCAATCAGCCTTTGTTTTGCAAAGGCATACAGCCATAAACCCTGGTGTGATGGTGTGGAGTGCTATTTCTTATGACAGCAGGTCATTTTTAGTCATGCTCCGTACATCTTTAACAGCTCAACGATATGTTCTACCATCCTGCGGGCGGTTGCATTACCCTTCATGGCACGTCATCCTGGGGCCATTTTCCAACAAGACAATGCCAGGCCACATACCGCTCGCATATCTCTGGACTATTTCCGTGCGGTAGATGCTCTTCCTTGACCAGCAAAGGTCAAGGAAGGTTGTCCTTTCAGTGTCGTTGACCTTTCACCGATCTAGAATGTCTGGGACATGGTAGGCCACCAGATTCGGGCACCACCAAATATCGCAGATCTGGTGCGACAACTGATGAATGCCTGGCGGAATGCATCGCAGGATGACATTAGGAACCTCTACTACTCCTTGCCTCGACGAATTCAAGCATGCATTGCCGCCAGGGGCGGTTCGACCGAATACTAATTTGAACAGTTAATGCGTGATGGTGAGCCGTGAACAGGTACTATGACCTTGATTTTTAATCGTTTTATTAGCTGTGTATGAGCTGTACATATACTCAGTTTCATCAAAAACAACCACTTCCTTCATGGAGTTTCGATTTTTTTCCAAAACTGAACTGCTGGTCATCAGTGCTGCTCTGAAGTATAGTGCAGAAGTTGAAAGAGCTCCCACGCAGATCTACTCTGACTCGGCCTCCAGTCTGATAACGAGCTAACGCCATAGATGACGAGAGATCGCGTAACGCACTAGTACAAGAAATTAGGCGGCAGTTATTACAGTGCAGCCAGGAGCATGCTCCAAATATCAGCTGGATGCCGGCTCACACTGGTATCTCAAGCAACGAGCTGGCTGATGCTGTGGTAAAGGAGGAAGCCAACTCCGCTGACATCAATGAGGAGGGCAGACTAGAGCCGATCTCGTTCATCAAAAGACCGACGCAAGAACAGTTACTGTCTCAGTAGCAAAAGAGATGAGATCCGGGCACCACGGATCGTCGGGTCTATAAGATTATCCCAAAAGTCAAGACCAAAACACTGTCCTACACATATGTTATGACGCAACTTTTAACGGGACACGGCTCATTCCTCCTGTACAACTTTCGCTTTGGATTCATAGTTAGTGACACCTGTGAATGTGGTGAGGTAGGTGACCCTGACCGTCTCTTCTTTTCATGCACTCTCAGAGCTCAGTACAGGCCCAAAAAGCCTAATGATAATTACTGGCCTCAATGGTTCCGGACTACAAAGAGATTTAGAAAAGACCAGCTAAAGATCAAGGCGGTGATAGATGAATGCGTAATAATGTGCAGTGCAGAGCCCAACAACAGGAGTGCAAATATACAGTAATGAACATAGTGATCCACTCGTAAGCCTTTGGGGATCAGTCTATACATACCGGCAGACATTTGCTGACCAGGCACACAGCATTTCGGTGGCTATGGATAACTTTGACTCATCAAACCTTACTAGTTAGGGACATCAGTTACTGCACGGCTACCTACATTTGGCTGTTAACTGGTAACTACACACTAATGCATCACCATCAAATGGAAATGTGCACTAGCAATGGACTACCGCATGCAGTACATAAGACTCAATTAATGCATACTTGTTCCTGTACTGCTCTATCTATACCCTATTGGTGGTAACCACTAGCATTACTCTATGTATTGTTTGAATTTATGAATGCTATTATTAATTTTGTAATTCCATGTAAATCTACGCATATGTAAAACTTAATCATATGTAATGCAACAACAGTGTAATTATTTCCATATTCAAATATAATTCCCTATTACGTAATTTTGTAATATGTCATGCTAGCAACTTCTCAAGGACCTTGTAACCGTGCTCATGTGAATGCTTACTTATATGACTAGAACAACGAATTTGCTGTCTCCGCGGTTAACGTGGGATGGTCCACTCCGGCATCTCCCTGCTGGGTTGTCACTCAATTCCGTATGAGTATACCCAGACTTATCTGGGGCGGAAACCAGCTCAGCGGTTTAACCGTTTAACACTTAGAGTGTTAGACATGCAGCATTTACGAAAATGCAGGCTTTACAACACATTAAATATTATTGTATAATGCCTAACGGCTCCTGCACTTAGGCTTATCATTTTACCTTCACGTAATGACAGTTATAATAAACCAAGAGATAATAGTATCTTCTAATTTAAATTTATTATATGATTTGGGAGTATGTTCTTAATATTATTGTAAAGGAATCTGTCGATGTATGTGCCTAAAAACGGAAAATTAAATAATATTGAAAATAAAATGAAACAAATCAGATGAGATTCTTAGTAACAATATGATCGTGTTACTATCAGCAATGGCAATAAATGCTTTTGTTTTCTGGTAATTCGTTCTATACAACAAAATGCATTTGACGGAAATATTAAAGGAAAAACTCTAAAAAAGATACAATTTGCTAATTAATGTTAACACGTAATTCAACGCAGAAATATGTACTTTCTGACCATGTTTTTTTCCGTAACCATAAAAGAAAATCCAAAAAGTGTTTAAAATCCTAATTTCAGCAAATATACGAGTACAACTACTGAAACGAGTTAGTTAGGAGTAGTTGGATGAAATGTTCTCATGTGAAAGGTGTAACATATCACTGAGAAGGTATCTGACGGATTGTGAGAAATTGCCTGCGACTATGGGAATGTTGGCAGGGCAGGCACTCACACTGGTCAGTAAACATTTAAACCTAGTTGAAAGCGTCTGGTCAAGATAGCAGGCCATTTCGAAAAGGCGGCGCAATAAACTGTTAGGGCCGCTCTTTGGCAAATGCTATAATATATATATACAACTTGTGGCAGCTTAGATTAATATGTGAAGGCAAATTATTGTTTTGCTGATACCCTTGTACATGATATCGCACACGTTTCAGAAAGGTAAGACGGATGTCTGTGTCACAAATATCCTTTGCCCTACTAGATTTCCAGATCGTTCTCCGTGATAAGACATATTAGGTATACCATGTCTTGGATGTACGCCAATCAGAAATCCGCAAAAAAAATATTGAGCAAGTATCTTACAGAAAGTTTGTAACGATATGCAAAAGTTTGTAACGAAATGTACATTCAAAGTTTGTAACGAAATGTACATTCAAAGTTTGTAACGAAATACAACCAATTAAAATTAACCAATTACCAATTGTTACAACCAATTAAAATTAATTGTGTACACAATATAAGACATATATGAGAAAGCAGAAACTAATCTTCATCAATGAGCAGTTTTAAAATTTTCAATATATCTCATGCTTACGTTATGACAGGAAATCTGGAACTGATTATTTTTTAAGTTACATCTTGGTAAAAAGCTCTAAAAGGCCGATTTCAGCTAAAAACTCTCATCTTTTTGTTTCTCATTTTTAAATGCTACGTTCTTAGCTATAAAAAACAACTTTTCCTTGCTTGATATGTTTATTAGAAGTGAAAATATACCAATTTTTCTGAAAGACGACAAACCGGAAATTATTGGTTGCCACGCAGCGGAAGTGCAAGTTTAAAGGGCAAATTTAAAATGCAGTTTTTGGCCTTTTTTGGCTACAGGGCGTTAGCCCAGAAGTGCTATTAATTTCGTTTTGGTATTTTGCGTCGAGAACTTTAATAGTCTGAATCGCTTTTCAAATTGTTGCCGCCAAATATTCTTGCCCTGTACTATATTTAAACAATTTAAATAATGAAGAATCTGCATAAATGTATGTATGTTTCTCGCATTGGGATCGAACAGCTGTACCTAGAGCCAGCAAATTTTGAATAACATATGTCTCCATCCGAATATGGGCTTCTCGAAGCACAAATTTGGAATTTGTTTTATCATCTATTTCATATTTTGTAAAACATTTACGAGTTCTTGATTAAGAAAATCAATGGTTTCAAAGCAAACAATCCTAACACTGTACGAAAAAAAACAAACCTTTTTATCTCCATCCAGCGAGACTGTTTATTTGAAATTCTAAAGATATACTTTTATAAAGTATTTCTCCCGCCGTTTTCGCATGACTTCGTGGTGTAGTGGTCAGCACACTTGGCGCGTAGTCGAGAGGTCTGTAGTTCGAATCCCGGCGAGGGCTATTGCTCATTTTCATCTCTCCTGGTTCGAAATAAAAACATAATGTCTCTACACTCTTTTTAAATTATTATGCGATATTGCTGTTGAATTGAATTTTATTGTTTAAGTGCGAAGAACACGATGTTTAACATATATAGGTCTGAAAATTTCAGATGTTTTTTAATGTTATTTGTTAACTAAATAATTTTAAGCATTTCAATCAATCTGGAGAATCTGGAAAAATATTCTTATTATTAATTTGTTCGTTTGGCAACGTGCATTCAACAAATACATTTGCCATGTAATGTTAATCTGAGAACTATAAATCTGATATTTTTTTTATTATTCATTTTCACAATAATCATTATTATGCATGATGTAGACTAAGAGTTAGAAAATTAGTCTTACAGAATTAAAATTGCGTAATTTTTCTTTAAACAGTGTATGCATTCGTTTTTAAAATTTTTGGGTGTTAAATAACATATTTAGCCATACATTGCTAGTCAGTCAATATTTTGTAAATATTCTACTTCCCTGTATGCTTATGGTTAATATATGTAAAATAAAATCAAAAATATGTTTTTATCATCATTAGTTTTTTGTCAATGATGGTTGATGTTTTTGTTAATTTCGATGTAAAATTTTCAGCTTTTGCATAAATTTCACAAAATAATGATTTTTCATCACTTGTCTAGTGAATATATTTAAGTGTGAGTGCAATCGAATAAAAAATACCATAAATTTAGAAATTTAGCACACATTTTCGAAAAACGCCCTCCGAAAGAAGTCGGTTACCTTAAAAGGTTTTCATTTTCTATCCAATTTAATAATTCTAATATAATTTTATCAAACGACAAGCCATATTTTTAGGAACGTAATCAACGTTTAAGGTAGTTTTTATAAAAGTACAATTAATAAACGTGTAGCTCTTATCTGTTAAATTGTTAAATTAGTGATAATATTACTTATTCCACTTTTCAATTAAAATCTCTACAGCAGATTAAAAAATATCTATATGTTTCACGTTATTAAGCCCTTGCAGTTACAGTTCACTGCACAAACTAATTAAAAACTTATCCGTTCTTCTCCTACGCGGAGTAATAATCACAATCCACCAAGAGTTTAAATCCTCCAATAATACACTTGTGAAGCACCTAATCTTCCTTTTTACAGCAATACTCTCTTGGGCGCTATGAAACGCCCCCTGTACGTAATAAAATACATGAAACTAACAATGATAGCGAAAACCGGAACTAATGTGCAACTGCTTCAAATCTTCATCTTTATCGAAGCACTGAAAGAGCAGTCTTAATTTTCATAATCTTTAAAGCACGGACAGCCTTCGCGAGGCACCCTTGTGAAACCACATTAGAACGATGCTTTAGAATGAGGGCGCGTTCTTTTAATAACGTAAAGAAGTGAAAGGAATACTGGTGCAAGTTTTAAACTGAGTTGTCTGAATGGTCTAATTAATCTATTATTAGACACGCTATTAATATGTCGTATTTTAATCATAATCTCATGACTGCAGCCATTAATAACGTGAAATCCAAATATGATTAGAATAATGCCAAATGCATGCGCCTCAATATTCTTTCCATTAGAATATATCTAGTTCCTTATTCTAAACAATGGTATATCTAAGGAGCAAAAACAGATTTTCAGAAAATTATTCCATTTAGTGGTTTTAAAGTTTTCAGAAATTTTTGTAAGATAATTCCTTACGCTTTCGAATGTATGTCAGTTTAACAAATGAATATAGAGTCGAGGAAATATTTTACCCATTATAACATGCGAATTAAAATAATATCTGCAAGTAATACTGATTGCATCTGTTTCTAAAACATTTAAAATGTTGCAATTAAATTCAAGTTATAAGATAATAACTTTGAAGTTGCTTTTTCAAATATTTCTGTGCGGAGTTAGTTACTAATTTGTGCAACTGTTATTGAAAGATTTATTTGAATCGCGAAAAGCGCATGGCTTATTTTCGATGTTTACTAGTCCGTATGTTTAATGTAATATACGACTGTGCTGCAACTCCCCTGGCCACCTAACCTTCGCAGTTCAATACAAACTAAAATGGGGAGGGGGGCGGTAATCGTCACTGACTGGACATTGTGCCAGTCAATGACGCAGTTTATGAACTTTATGAACTTTAATTACCGGAGAATGTAAGGCATTTTCGCATTCCTTCCGGCATCCAATACTTATAATGTTCCACCTGCTTTATTTTTGTCCATGGTTTGAATCCCGGCAAGAGTATAAATGAGTTTCCTGTTTTTCTGGTGAGAAATGTTTAATAATCTCTACACCTATTGTGCACAACTTCCTTGAAAATTTGGGCTAATCTTCCTATGCTGTAAGCTGCCTAAATTTTCAAATCTCTTTTACTTTTCGTTAATTTTAAATTGATTTAAAAATATCATTGTAATTCTACCGTTTCAAAAGGAGTAACATATATATCCAAATTCGTACCAAATTAATTCCGATAGAAAAATAGTCAAATGTTAATAGTGTGACTCGGTCTGAATAGTAGTTTCTTTTCAATTGTTTTAGTGCTATCAAAAGAGTTAGCGTTTTTTGAAATTAATTAAGATCCAATTCCCTACATTGCAGTGCCGTGAGTAATTTCTTATTAGCTACGTTTGCCTTGAAAAACGCAAAATTTTAGTTAAACGCAAACTTCCTATTACAAGGTGAAACAGCAATTTCGTTGTTTTACATCTGTCACTTGTTCATATTTGGCCTCCGAATCCGAAAATTACCTCGGTTTTTGTATATCGCGGCAACTATTTAAGCTATAGGGATAATGGCCAGGATAGCTTCTCTTTGCCTTATAAGTCACACAAAATATGCATAAATAAAGGGAAAACTTACAAAACATACTCTTCACAAAGAATAGTTTTATTGATAGAAAGAATATAAATAATTACTGAAGTTAAATTTTGTCCATACAAAAAGTAAAACGTTTTAAACGGTAAACATACATATTAAGAGAAAAATTCTTGCTTATGGCATTTTCTGGAGAGTTTAATCTGTGGGCATTCATGCTTGATGCTCTAACAATACTCACTCATCATATGTACATCCCATCTACCATGGTACTGTGCCTGCATGATCTACAAATCTTGGTGGATATCTCTCACCCTGTTCTCACTGACTGCATCGAAATTTTTCAGGAAGTTATCAAGATGTAATAACACCAGTTTTATGCTCATGTTGCAACCAAACATTTTGAATCTCTCCAATGGTTGCTAAATAATTTCGCTTTAATTGTATGCTGCTTTATTTTCTTGTCTTTGAGAAATTTTTTAATGTCAATCAAGTATTCGTTTGAATTTCAATCATTGTTCCTCTGAAATGTTCATGATTAAGAAGCTGCCGAATTTGTGGACCATCATGCACACCTCTTTTCAAATGGCAGGCTAGGTAATGATGAAATAAGATACTTGAAATAGTTTCCTTCAGTTGGCAAAGCTTTAAAAATTTGCTTCATGATCCCAGTTTTATATGCAGAGGTGGAAACATAATGTTCGTTCTGTCGACAGTTTGCTGGTTTGAAATGTTTGGATCGTTATCTTTCACATCAGAACTTAGAAGCCAATTCGACTGCATCCAATGTGTCTCACGAGCTCAGCTGTCCCATATGCACGAAACACAGGAATACTTTGCATATCCGCTTTGCTGGTCAAGAAGGAAGCACAGAATTTTAAGGTCAACACAGATGACCCATTAGTGCATATGATATTGCAACAAATCAATGAATTTCGTTTTGTCTTCATGTTTCTGACATAGACAAACTGAATGACCTATTGGGACTACACCAATAATTTCAATTGTGGTGGAGGACCCGCTTCAAGCTCCGCTTTGAGTTATTGATGAACAGTAGACTTTGAGTTAAAGGCTCAAATTCCCAACTCTTTCGTTAAACTATGTACGTTATGGCAATATACTAATCTATTATCACTTCGAAAGAATTGCAGAAACGAACTTGATCAAACGTAGGATACCTTAGCTTCTTTTCCAAGCAAGGTTTTATCGTGCAGTATTGATGCTAACATCTCTGAAGCTTTTCTGGATAGTCCCAAATAAATCTCGTGTCAAATTATTCAACTCATGCTGGTCAAATCCCTTACGAAAGGAATTTTCTTCAATATCATAAACGCCTTCCCTGTAGTCAATTCGATACTGACCAGAATCGTATTTCTGGCGCAGTGAATTCCGTTGAGTCAGTCACTGGGCGTATAGCTAGCTGATTGTAAACTGGGATAATCTAACTTACACTTGTTTTTCTTGTCTTATTCTGATGTTTCAACTATACAAAAGTAACAATCACCTGAATGAATCCGTAACCTCTCAACACATCTGGGTCAGCATCTGCGTGAACACAGAAATGTCGCGAAGCTTAGTCCTTGGGATCTGCAATATTTATCAGGAACAAGACTTCGAAGGCTTATGTGTTTTTCACTTATTTTCTATTACAAATATGATGCATATATGTATTTGGAAAAGAAATATAGTTGGAAAAGAAAAAGATATGATGGAAAAGAAAATGATCTCGTAACCCAGCAACAAGCACACCCATTCTGGATTACCACCAAAATATCGAGGTTTAAGAGCTTTCAATCATTGTGAAGCTCATGTTTTGTTCATTGTAGACATCGCTCAGTAGAACATATTCTGTGTTTTCTTCCAAAGGCAAACAGTCCAGCTGATATTTGATTCCATGATCACAGAATGCACTCATCCCAGACAGCCTGCACAAATGAGCAGGGAAAAAACTGAAGTTCTTGCGAGTTAGTACCAAAGCAGATGCAAAACATTTACCAGTATTCTTATCAAGATTTCAGAATGGAAACATTTGCCTTATCCCTCTCTATCCCTTTAGATTTCCCTAAATGATAATAATTTTCTTGCTAGAGATATCGAAATACAATCTGTATTGAGAAAAAGTCACAGATAAAATCAAATGTGACAATATTTTTGCATTTCAATGATAAAACGAAATTCGCATTTTACAGAAGCAGTATAAATATGCTAGCTTTTCTTAACAATAAATGATTATTGAATATTATGATAGTTGCTTTCACGGACAGTATCATTTGTGAAATAATTCGATGGAATCGTTCAAGGAGACAAAACGTTTTAGGTTACGGATCTGCGTGTTATGAATCTAATAGTTAGGTGTGAAGTTAAATAACCAACTAGTGTATGAAATATAACGTTTCTTATTAAATACTACTATTTGATATGCCAAAAGGTAAATATATTACTCAAACATTTTAATCAGTATTGTCGTACTTTCACCAAATTTAATCTCAGCTTTCGCTCGCATAAATTGTTTAGAGAATGAAATATTTTTATCTGCAACAAAAACCAACAATAATATTAATTTTGTATTGCCCTCTTACTCCAGGAGAGGCTGATATAAAAAAGTTGGATTCAAGCAGGAGATACAATTCATTGTTAACATAAACATTCCACCATATTATAGTTTACGACAACTTATTGCTCTGGTTAGATGTTAATTCGCGGCACTACTATTATGAACTATTACTACGATGAATTATTACTACTGCTATTATTATTATGAACTTTGGCCTTCGATATGCTATCAGAGTTATAACACAGTGAATTAGTTTCTAGAGAACAGATCACGAAATTTGTAACTGGAAATTGTTTGTTGAGTTGCGTTGATACTAGCTTCAAGGAATTTTACTACTTCTCTCTAAATTTGTTTCTAGTTCGCATCACTGTTTTCTGAAGCTCACGGATTGTTCAGGAGACTAAATTATTGGCATTTCATGTGATATATCTGATATATGAAAAGTCTTCATGTGCTTCCATATGTGATGCTCTTACATGGATTAATATTTTACTCATTCGCCCGATAAACATAATCATTATATCTTTCCTATAAGAGTACTTGGAGTAATTAACTAACTTTTGCTTACAGTTTCTTGAGAATTACAGATACAAACTCTATATGTTTAACTTTATTTTTCTTTTGTGGCAAATTAAAAGAATTACACATTTTTTTTTATTCAGTTTTCTCTGATTAACCTCAATTTCTTTTCGGATGTGTTTTTTTTATCGCAGAATAAACTGCATGGACAAAATGAGCAACATGATTTCCCTCAAATAAGAATAAAAGGGAAAGAATTATTCCAGGAATTTCTTACCTGAAAACTGCGAGAAATTCTTAATTCCGTCAGGAAGAGACGGAACCCAGCCTCAAAACAAATCGATAATGCGTTAAGCAGTTTTTAATTAGTGCTATAGGCGTTTTTTTATTATCTGCCTTAATGACATAGCACTGCTCGAAAGTGCAATTAGATGTTGCGAGCCACAGTAATGAATAAAGCATTGCAGTTACAATCTCTAAGAAAAACTAATTCCATCTTTCACATGAGATTTTAAGCGACTAGCATTGTTTTTGAGGTTGAAGAAGTATTGTGCATTTATTTTTAATCTGCTAAGCAGAGGAATACGGATTTTATTTCTAGACAAGCGAAACAAGTTGTAGCTCTCGAGCAAGGGCCGGTACACTAATTACAGTGAGCTTATAAGGTGTTTCTCCCGCCTTCTTAGCATGCTTGTGTGGTGTAGTGGTCAGCAAGCTCGGCGCGTATTCCAGAGGTCCGTTGTTCGAGTCCCGCAGACGGCATTTCTCATTTTTCGACTCTCCTGCTTCAAAAAATACCTAATGACTCTACAATGGTTCCCTAAGTAAAAAAGTGGTGGATGCTGATTTTCCACCACCAGGTTTTGTCGATTGGGTTCCCCAGTCGCCCTTCAAAATGGGGAGTATAAAATGCATTTCTCCCGCCTTCTTAGCATGCCTTCGTGGTGTGGTGTTCAGCACATTCGGTGCGTATTCGAGAGGTCCGTGGTTCTAGTCCCGGCGAGGGCATTGCTCATTTTTCATCACTCCTGCTTCGATATACATTATGTCTCTACAAGCTAAATCGCGAAATTAAATTTTTGCTTGGAAGTTGGCATTTAACGAATAAGTCTAGTGCATTCCAAAGCGCCAAACGCTAAATAGTATTTCAAGTGCATTCAAGAGGTTCGAATACAGAATATGCTTCGTTGCGAAAGGCCCTTTTACCACCTTGTTTGTCTGGAACAATTAACCTGGAGCGGTTAGCTGCGAAATGAGTAGATCCACCCTTCACAAATATTAACGAAGTTTTGTTTGAAAAGTGGTGCTTTCGTGGTTAATTTCTCTTCATAATTTTTTGTGGAATTCACTTTATTCTTGTGAGAAGCACAAAAATTCCCATAATCAACTGGCTTTAGCCACTCGGTATCTATCTCAAGACAAATCAATTAATTTGTATTCTAGATTGCTTAATGGAAATAAGAAATAAGGTTTTGAATTAAGATGAGCATCTGCTAATCGCCTTGTACAATATAGTAACTTAGCGGTGATAGATTGCTGATCTGAATTCCAGGTTAAATGTTAGACTGCAAGTGAGGCTTGATTGGTTATGAGTGTCTGTATTTTTAAAATAGAAAAAAAGAAAAGAATAACCAGATTTAACCCTTAAACACAGAGGGGGGGTCTGTATGACCGCGCCAATAATCTAGAACTGCTTATAAATTATATAGTTATTCTTCTCCTTTTCAGTACTTTCAAGTTGACATAAAATATAATTATTCCTGAATTTTTATTAAACTCTATCCGTTAGTTTTTCTTAAAATAATTTTTTAAATTGGGCCGCGGTCAAATAGACCTCAACTCTGCTTTTACATTACATTTTTCTCGCATGAGGGGAGGGTGGCTTTATTACTACTTGAGTCATTTCAGCAGCTGGCCTAATAAGAGATAGTGCCAAATTGGAAAAAAAACTTATTTTTTAATGGCGTTATCGTCAGAATTAGTGAAACCACATACGGAATGACGGCTTCAAAAGCCAACTGTAAACCGAGAAATTCAGAGAGTGCTAGGAGTTTCTAACGGAATCTATTCTAACCGAAATGTAACTGATACAATTAAAAAATTTAAAGCATTCTCTCTTTGTCCCCCTAGACTGAGAAAGAAGCTGCCAATCTATGTTTCAGCTGCAAAAATCCGATATGTAATGAATGTCTCAAGAAAAATTGCAAAAATTGTGTTGAAAATGCTCAAAATAATGTGCTGCGGTTTTTTAATATTCTTTATATATTATCCTTTTTTGCATTATTTTATATAATCCAGATTCTGCAGATGGAAAATTTATTAAATAATTTAGTTTGTACGCATTTGCAAGTAAGAAGTGTTTATTTTATTTATTTGATTAAGCGTTCCGTACTTTCTCACATGTAATTTAAAAATTAATTTTTAATGCATTACTTTTAGAGTTCTAAAAAGAAAGATTTACTTCAATATAACAAGCAACCTCTATTAATGTTTATATAATAACAACAGTACATTATTTTAAAATTTTATATTTTTAAATTGCATATAATAGAGCGCGGTCTGAGAGACCCCCTGCTCTGTATTTACGTAACAGAAAATGAACTTCTGTACTTAAGGGTTAAAAGATTATTAGAAATTAAGATTTATATTTAACTTACATATTTATTCGTAAAATATAATCCCTAATGCAATAAAGGGCAATAAAGTGAAAACGAAAGAGATGGGAAAAAGGTAATTAAACTGTTTTTTTTCAAAAGTAATCACCAGAACTGTTAACACATTTATTCCACTGTGAGACACGACGATCAATGCTGTGATGGAAAACTGTTTTCGGTTGCGTATTGAAACCGTGTTTGTGCCTAGGCGTATACCTCTTTGTCCGAAGCAAATTGATGGTCACGAATGTCTTTATTCAGGTCTCCAAAAATATGGAAATCGCAAGTGAAGAGATCTGGACTGTATGGAGGACGCTCCCCAGCGAAATTTCTGCAGCATAGTCGTAAAACCATGGCAACATGTAAGAGGACATTATCCTGCAACAGAATGATGCCGAGCGTCAATACTTCTGGGCTTTTGGACTTCATGGAACTCTTCAATTTTTGCAATGTTTCCAGGCACCGTTGTGCGCTAATTGTGACGCCTTTATCCAGAAAGTCAATAAGCAGCGGGCTCTTGAAATCAAAGAAAAAGTTCAGCATAACTTTTCCAGAGCTGGCGTGCACGGGTTTGGATTTTGTCGGTGGGGGTGTTCTTCCATTGTAGGCTCTGACGCTTGCTCTCCGGCTCAGAATGATGGTACCATATTTCATCTGCGATAACAATGCAAGACAGGAGGAGCTATTTTTCATGGTGACACTGTTCCAGGTGCTGCAATGATGTCTATATTCTGTTCAACTTCTGATACTCGGTCAGGCTGTGGGGAACACATTGTGTACAGATCTTCCGGACCTTTAGATGCTCAGTCATAATGGCGTAAACGGTACTGTGACTAATGCCAAAAATGCAAAGAACTTGTTCCATCGTCCGCTATCGGCCTTCTCTGATTGCAGCATCCACTGCAGCAATGACAGAAGGATAATGACATAATGAACCTCTCTCGACAGATTTTTCAGTGACACCTAACCTTCTCGATATTGCTTATGCCATTCAAACACACCCGCGCGTGATGTACTGTATTCCCCATACACAGCAGACATTCGTACAGAACAGAACACCAAAGGAAGGGGCTCTCAGACCTAGCAAGCTCAAGGCTGCCTTAACACGGTTTATTAATGCCCTAACCTCCAGAGAATTCTGCCCTCAGTCAACCTAGGGCGACTTTAAATATCTCAAAGTCTGGGAAACATAATTATCAACGCTTAAAATTACAAGTCAACGCACAAAGTCAGACATCGTCCGTTCCCAAGTGTTGATCAAGCGGAGACCATCCCCCTCGAACAACGTGCGATACCTGACAATGTAACGTCCCCACAACCAAGGGGCAGACAAGACAGTACGAATTCGGTCCCTGTCGAGCCTGAACCTACCACCGAATAAACGATGGTTCTAGTCCTGTGAAGACTGTTTATTTAGCCCAGATGTCGAGGCTGTCTAGACATTGGTCTAGCCAGTTTACTGGACAGAACCACGGGTATCCTCCCATAAAGTGGTCTTTCCGGAAATTCCAGTAGATCCCCAGAGATAGGCATTCGTACATGAATTCCACTTTTTGACACTTCTTCTGCTTTAAAAAACACACTACAGCACCCTGTTTCTCATTCTCAGCCACTATAGTAATGTAGTGACGCACACACGACTCGCTGACTTCCCTTCAAGCTCATCTGACAGATAATAGACACAACGTTAGAGCTGTTCCTTCATGATTTCCAATACAGAACGCTTCTACACATAAACCTATCTGCGTTATCAAATTCCGCGCTATGCTCGTTATATAGTCTGTCCCGAATTCCTTCGACTGCCCTTTATAGAAATGTTATCTCAATGATACCCATACAGTGTTACCTCGGTATCCATCAGCTGAGTCAAGATTGCCCGCACTGCACTTTGTTACGTCCTTTGAGACAATTCTACCAGTGCACATTAGCGTCAGTACGCCTCGTGCAACTATTCTATAGATAACGCGAGCTATAACTGTGAGTTTTCAAATGATTTTGTGCTTTTTCGTGTAATGTTTTGTAAATTCAATTACAATGAATTTTAAGAAAGTAAATAAGAAGAATCAAGCAATGAAGAAAACTGTTATAAATATGACATGCGTATCTGAGGCTACTTTATATCGTATGCCACGTACGATGGTGTCTAAGATTGAGAAAAACGCTATTGAAACGGCTTACGTTGCGAAGGGGCAGCAATAGTTTCTCAAACAAAGATCAGAAGCATTGAATTATGTTAAACAATTGTTTTGATCTGTTTAGCAGGTCACGAAGAACATTTCTTTCGCAGGGCTTATTGTTTTATTGCGTTTCTTGCTAATCTTACACATCTTACCTAATCTCAACGAGCGTACGACATTTATCGTGCCAAGGCGTACAAGACTGCGCTTGTCTTTGGCATGAGTCTTGAACAGGATATAAAAGGCAATACGACTTTGCCCAGTTCCGCCCGAGTTCTGAAGAAGAGACCCCGGGAGACGGGCCTCACCCTTTTTCCTCTCTAACGAAACCACTCGAGAGGGCTTTTGACTCGTCATATATTCTGAGTGCCCCTATGCCGCACAGACACTATACAGTTACAAATTTCTATACCTTCTCCGGGATTCAAGTACAGGCCTTTCTGTACTGCGGTAAACTTTACTAATCATTATTTCATCTGAAGTATTTTTTGTGGTGTACAGCTCTTTAATTACGTACCGATGATATTCAACCCTCTACGTTTGTATTTTAGGATTACATAGTATTATAAACTAAACTCTGTGACGCAACAGCCCTAGTGGGCCATTGCCTGCAGTGCCCTTTTTCTGCTTTCTTTACCTTTAGGCCACGGAGTGCATCAGCAAATGACCTGGACAGTACACTCCCGTTCGCCTGGATTCACGATGTTTGCTCTCTGTAATGCATAACGTGAAACTGGCTGAACACAGTTAATTAGATCCGGGTTCAAATTTTCGCGAATTGTCGGCATTGAATTTTCTTCGCTTTCCTGATGAGTAATCTAAATGCATCCAATTTCCCTCAAATCGTCCTCCACCAGGGCATACTTCTGGCAACTATTCCTCTCGAGTTTTCCTATATTCTGAATAATCCTATTCTTTCTCTGATTTCGATACGTATGATTTTGAGGATTCAAGCGAACTCAGTGATTTCAATAATTTTGTGATCCTTGATGGAAAAAATATAACCTTTATGTGCAATTTTTAAATAAATGATTTTCAATTTGCCCCGAAAATTGTGACCACAGAGCATTTGCTTTGCACATGCTCAATTCATTTTTTACATGTTACAAAAGTGTAAAGTGAAGGAATTTATGCTCCTATCACAGCCTGTATTTAAAAACCACATGTATAATGAAATGTGTTAGATCCTTTATTTTGAAAATTAAGCCTTGTTTTAAATAAAAAAAGCTTAATAACCGTAAAGCATCTTTAAATTTTAATTGTATTATTAATTAATCATCACGTTATTAAGATTTGATATAACAACCACGATTTGAATTTTAAAAGAACAATTCAGAAGTTTTTATAACATATATAAAATTTTATTTAATGCTGTTGAATACGAAATTGTTCTAAACAAAATTAAGAAAATATCGCATTTTTCAAGAAATGAAAACAAATGAGGCACGCTTTCGGATGATATAAATAATTCTAAATAACTCAGAGTTTCTACATATTTTATCTCATAAATATGATTTACTAATGAAGGAACTGAAATGTTTGCCTTTGAAATGAAAATCCAAATTAACAAAACAAAAGCGTATTACTATAATGTTGGTCGTGAATTGTAAATTAACAACCTTCGTTTCTTTTAATTTTGATTTTCGAAAAATATTGTTTTCAGAAAAAGGTATTAAATTTTAAAGCTTCTTTTTAATCACAAAGAAAGAAAGCAACTACTACGTTTGAGCAATTTAATTTAATATGCAATAATTTAATATTTATTAAGCTAATTAAGTGAGTCATTAATCTGGTTTTTGTAATATATATTGCTTATAGCTAATAGCGTAACATTTTCAAGAGAAAATTTAAATGTAAGGTATTTAATTTTAAATGCCAGTAAGCTTTATTTATTATTAAATGTAAATGAAGAATTTTTGTTTGAAATAAAACGTTAAGTTTTGTGAAAATGAAATTTTAATTATGTAAGGGTTTCGCAGTTACGTACGTAACTAAGCATTACTTAAAAAGACAAAAAAAGTCTACTTTATTCAAACACTAGCCGGAAAAAACTTAGCATATCATTTGTAAAACGTCATTAAAATTCAGTGAAATGTTTAGGAAAAGGAATACGATGGCAACAAGAATAAAAATACCGGAATTAGGCAATTAAAATATATGTGGGGATAAAACGATGAACAAATTAGCTAACGAAAGACATTTTAATTAGACAAACGATTATTACATATATTTAACATTTACGAGAATTAAAAAGTGATTCGTCAAAGTTTTTAACAGAAGCAACGTCTCTGCTAACACGTCCATTCGTCTATCATGTCCAAAAGAAAAAAGGTAATTCCCCTCATTTTCGCTTGGCGCCTACGCAGCTCGTAGTAGTAGAGAAAATGACGTCACAGCATCTGGATTTCATCACGGCTCCAAATGATCGGCACTACATTCTCGGCCATCCTAGGGTGGACTGGCCCTCCAGGACACTGCAAAATACAACAAAACAAAAAAAAGCAACAAGCAAGGATATACAATAACAGAAATAAGTGTTTACGAAAATTTTAAAGCGCTGTCCATTTCTTGAGGAATTCGGCACATGTGGTAGTGTACATGGGTCCCTCATGGCACCCTTCCTTTATTACGTCATAGGTGTTGCCACCCTTAACTTTCGTGATCTTATAAGGTCCGAAATACTTTGCTCTTAATTTCAGGTGTGGTCCGAATTGAGTCCTTTTGATTGCCACTAAATCACCAACTTTGTACGGCTGTGCTTGTCTTCTTTTGGCATTATATGTCTTTTTATTTTCCTGTTGGACTTGGAAAATTTGTCTCTTGGCTTGCTTTCGTAATTCTTCTCTTTGGGACTGGAATTGAGATTGAAACTCACTTTCTATCAGTTCTTTGAGCTGATCGGTGCCCTTACTGTTCATTTTGGTACCGAAGAGTAATTCGAACGGAGTGGTGTTAATGCTTCTTTGATATGTTGAGTTAAGCGTTCTCTGAACTTCATGTGTATGTTTATACCATTCAGTTGGTTTATTTAAGGACAATTTTGCTAAGACTGATATAATGACTTGGTTGATCCGTTCGACTTGTCCATTTGCTCTCGGGAGGCCTGTAGTGATTAGATGATGTTTAATATCTTCTTTAGCACAGTAGTCAGAAAACTCACTGGAAGTGAAAGCTGTTCCTCTATCAGAAATGATCTGACAAGGGCTTCCAAAAATGGCCTTCTGATTCTCTAACTTCGCTATCACCTCGGCTGAGGTCGTAGATTTTGTTGGATAAATCCAAGTAAATTTGGTAAACGCGTCGACCACTACTAATATGTGCTTGTAGTTTTTATGGGTACTTTCCAGAGGACCCAAGTGATCTATGTGATAGGTATGCAAAGGAATGTCCTCCTTGAATCGCGGATGTAAAAATCCTTCTTTTTTCCCTGTTTTGCGATTTATTAAGATACAATGAACGCAACTGGCGATAACGTTTTCTATCTTCTGCCGAAGTTTGGGAATGAAATAATATTCATTCAGGTGTTTCTCTGTATGCTTGATACCGGTGTGCCCTTTCTCGTGAGCATCTTTTATAATTTCAGTCTGCATACTTTCCGGTACAACTATTAATTCTTTGCCGTCAATAAACTTGTATAGTATGCCATTTCTATTACAGTAATTTTCATAACTTGAGGTTTTCAATAATTCTTTAATGGCTTTTACTTCAGTGTCATTTTCTTGGGCAAGTTTTAATTTAGGTAGGATATTCTCAACAGAAACACATAAAACGTTTAGAGGAGCTCTACTTAGAGCATCTACATGTGGCATTCTAACACCTTTACGATGTTCTATAACATAATCGAATTCCTGTAACAACAAAGCCCAACGAGCAACACGCGTCGCTAAATCTCTTTTCTCCATCGTCCTTTGAAATGCTGAACAGTCCGTCACTATCTTAAATGAAATTCCCAAAAGGTAAACACGGAACTTTTTCAGTGCTTCTACGATCGCGAGGACCTCCAACTCGTAACTTGAATATTTTTTCTCTGCATCAGATGTTTTCCTGCTCATAAAATAAGTGGGGTGAAAACTGCTGTCATTTGGGGGTTTCTGCATTAGAATCGCCCCGTATCCTTCTATGCTGGCATCTGTGTGTAGTTCAGTTTCATAATGAGGGTTATAAATTGCAAGTACAGGCTTCTCAGCTAGCGCTGATTTCAAACGATTGAATGCAATCCTTTGTTCTTCACCGAATTCGAACTTATTACCCTTTTTTAGCAGGTCGCTAAGTGGCTTGGCAATTATAGAGTACTTAGGAATAAATTTTCTGAAATACCCTGTCAATCCAAGAAAACTCTGAATCTGTTTTAAATTAGATGGTTCCGGGAAATTTATAACGGCTTGCGTCTTCAAGGTGGATGGGAAAATTTTACCCTCTTCTATGACATGGCCTAAAAAGTCAATTCGTTTCTTTAAGAACTGGGATTTTTTAAAATTTATTTCCAACCCGTATTCCCTTGCTAGATTTAAAACTTGACTCAGCCTCTCGATTCCTTCTTCGTATGAAGCGGACAAAATGATGATATCGTCCATGTACGGCAAAACGATTCCATCGTTAACTAACGGTCGAAAAATGGTATTTATGAATCTCTGGAATACAGCTGGTGAGTTACAGAGTCCAAACGGCACTTTCAAAAACTGGTACTGCCCTTCATGCGTAACAAATGATGTGTACTTCCGACTTTCCTTTTCGACGTCCACGTGAAAAAAGCCATTTTTGAGATCAATAGTGCTGAAAACACGTGCTTCTTGAAGGCGGTCTAGGATATCCTCAATCAGGGGAAGAGGAAATCTATCCTTTACGACAACTTTGTTTAAACGACGATAATCAACGCAAACCCTTGGTGTCCCGTCTTTTTTTTTAACGATGACCAATGGGCTGGAATATTCCGAAGAACTTTGTTCTATAATTCCTGACTTTAGCCATTCAGATATTTGGGTTTCAACAATTTTCTTTTCCGAAAACGGTAATCTACGCGGTTGATGCGATACTGGTTCGTCATTTTTAACACAAATTTTTAATTGTATGTCCGTAGATTTGGTCTTACGTGGCATATAGTTCGAAACTAACTGTTGAACAGTCTTTTTAAAGCAGTTTGGAACACTAGGTGCAATGTTTATTTCGTTTTCGTTACTGGCTAGGTCAACAGGTAAAACAGACACAATATTTACTTCCTCCACATCCTGTGACTTACTTTTTATGGTAACCCCATTTTCGTTTATTAGTATTTCACCTTTCAATATTACGTTTAAGCCTAAAATGGCCTCATGTGTCATCACATTGTTGTCTACAACATAAATATCTGCAGTACACTGGAAATCATTAATTTTAATATTACCTTTAAAGAAGCCTAGAGGTTTTACTTGACATTTACCGAACCCACTCAGCGTTGAGCTTACGGGCACTAGCCCTTCGATATTCAGCTTATCAAAAATAGATCTACGTAACAAAGTAGTTTGACTTCCTGTGTCTATTAACGCTGTTACATATACATCATTAATTTTTACTTCTTTAGTCAACTTCGAGACTACTTCAATATTCACGTTTGCTACTTCTGGTTTCGAGTTCGTATTTGAGCATTCGAAACTTCGGTGCCCAAATTCTTTACATTTAAAACACTTGACGCCCTTATCTTTATGAACACATTGTTTAGAAATATGACCGCTTTCACCGCAGTTGAAACAGGTTGTATTACGTTTAATCTCAGGAATTGTTCCTCGACTATCGGTTACGTTACGCTTTGTTTGGTTAGCAGAATTTTTTGAGTCATATTTATTTCTAGATTCATATTTTTGTTTACTTTCAAATTTTGTTTTTGACGTTCGCAACTTTTCCTCATCATCACATATCTGTTGATAAAGCTTCAATTTATTCTTAAAATCAGTTAATGTTTGTGACCCATACAAGCAAGATTTTTTAAACGCGGAGCCTGGTATACCATCTATAACATATCGTATTAAAGCAACATCTTCAATTTGACCATTTTTAGCAATTCTCTTCATATTTAAAAAAAACTCATCAAACGTTTCATTGCTCTTCATTTTTTGTTTTGATAATAACTCATGCAGTTCGGCCGAATTGCAGCTGGAACTGAATTCATCAAGAATAGCATTCTTAAATAACTGCCATGAGTTCAACTTTGGTTCACTAAGAACAAATAATTTTGCTTTGCCTGTCATCAGACGTTTAGCAAAAATCAATTTCTGCAAATCATTTAATTGAAGAACAGAAGCTGCATCTTCAAAACTTTCGACCCAACTACTGACATTTTCGTGGCTTTGGCCATCGAATTGAGCAACAAAAGATTTGATGTCTTCAATAGTAACATTTATATTACAATTATGAAATACATTCGACTTGTTTTCAATTGTACTAAGAGTATTATCATTAGCACATTGGGAAGGAAGTTGTCTCACTGTGGCACCAGAATTGTTTCTTAGTTTCGTTTCATCTTGAACATTATCATTTATTTCATTTTTATCCCCACCGTCCTCACCCTCTGAGTCACTTTCATTTTCATTTTCTTCTAAAATTACATTATTTTTAAGCAATTCTAAATTATTCAGATAAGAAACAATTCGGGTTGCTAAGTCATCTTGTGTGCCAGAGCTATCAATGCATAAAACATTGGCAATGGAAATTAATTCATAAGCCTGAAAATCTTGTTTGACGTTTTCTAGTTTTTTATTAAATTCTTTACTATTCTCTGCTAAAGAGAAACCACTAAATTGTCTTAATCTTTTTCGATTATTTCTGTCGCCTACATCGTTAAATATTATTTTGTGTAATAATTTTATATTACATGTTTTTTCCTTTTTCAGGACATCTTCCATTCCCGGCACATCAATTAGAAACATATTTAATAAAATTGAGAAAATCACTCACTTCATATAATGGTAATCCCCGATGTTCCAGAAGCAAAGACAAAACAAAGTGCTTCCCTACCATCCAATAGATGACAAATGGTGCGAGTACAAACAGATTATGTCCGATGTATTTTTGGCCACAATTCAAGTCTTGACACTTGACATCGAGTATTATTAAAAATTATTCCACAGTTTTTAATAGAGCTGCACACTATTTAATCACTACTACGCAGTTTCGGTTCAGGTAAATCGGCATACATTCCTATGAGTTTGACGAGGTTTCTGTTCGGAACACCGCTCATTATACATCGTAAAATAGTCCAGCACAGCAACAGTAAATCTTCAAAACCGGTAGTAATTCAGGAAATCAGCTAAAATTACAGTTCCTTCGAGTGCTAAATCCCACTTCTGAGAAAATTTTGTGGGGATAAAACGATGAACAAATTAGCTAACGAAAGACATTTTAATTAGACAAACGATTATTACATATATTTAACATTTACGAGAATTAAAAAGTGATTCGTCAAAGTTTTTAACAGAAGCAACGTCTCTGCTAACACGTCCATTCGTCTATCATGTCCAAAAGAAAAAAGGTAATTCCCCTCATTTTCGCTTGGCGCCTACGCAGCTCGTAGTAGTAGAGAAAATGACGTCACAGCATCTGGATTTCATCACGGCTCCAAATGATCGGCACTACATATATATATATATATTTATTTATTCTTTCAAGCTTTAATCCTAAATACACGTATACATTATTGAAAACTTAATTTAACTTACGTTTCATGCTTATTTTTAATAAACTATTTTCTATATATACTCTTTACTACGAAAATATTGACTACTGTATGTCTATGAGTTTAAAAATTTAAAGGTAGTGCTGAAGCATACTATGACCTTCATGCAAAGTCACGAATCTCCATTTTTTAGTGTTTTCACTCACATCAATTTTCCTTACTTTTGATACTAAGTCAAATGAGAAATATTTACTGTGTGAAGTAAATGCAAGAAATTTATCGAGTAAGAATCAGACTAATTTTTATCAAATTTAGGCGCATGGATGAATGACTTATAATAGAAGCTTGGATTTTCAAACGCATGAATTTTGCGATAAGAGGTCTGTTATTATTATTCACCAACGTAACATATTATTACTCCGTTCTTTATGTTTGAGAATAATTTGGCAAAGGATAAATATGAATCCATTAGATTTAATCACAGAATGTCTTATTTTGATTAGATTAATCCCGAAAAATGCTATTGATTGAAATAATCGATATATATCAGGTAACAAAAAATTTTCATCTATTATGGCTGTATATATTCGTTAGTAAATATTTATAAATCTTTCCAAAGAAACGCTAAATTATTCATTTGTAACGGCAAAACATGCATTAAAAATCAAGAACTCCAAGAACAACCTTAGAAATGTCTGCTCAAATTTTATATGACAGTTTTTAGTGAACTTTCAATGTAATCGTGATTATGTTCTTAAACATGATAATAACAGTAGTAAAACATATATAAAAAAGGTGAAATCCAGATATTTCTAGATCTTTTAAACAAACGGAAATACTGACTACAAAGCATAGCAACGCAAAATTCTAGAAGGTTGCACAGTTGACAATGTGTAAGGTGTATTTTAATTTTATAACAGTTCCCTTTAATTTTGAAACCCTTTTATTTCAATTCTTGTTACCCACTTACAACACCTTACCAGAATGAGTTTTTAGAATCGTATTGACTGGAAATGAGTTAGAGGAAGTATTTCAAGGAAGTTCAACTTACTTCAAAAGGGTATGCTTAGGAGTCCTTAGTGGCGCGTGTTTGCCTTCTGGCTACTTCGCTCTTGAATCTATTACGCTCGGCCTTATTGTAGGTGCCTGCTGAATATCACCGGCCTGGTTAATTTAAGGGACAACTACGTAAGGTATTTGTGTCTAGCTACGGCTAAGTCTATTCTAATTTAAAAGCACAAATGAAGGCTTTCCTGTAAGCCTGAGAAGGGGCCATCTGTTAGTATTTGAGTAAATAAAAGGTTATTTTACCCTTCTCATGTCTCTGTAGTAACTAATCGAACTCAGCGATAATTCGCTATTTAATTCACTAGGTTTCTAGACGTTATACGTATCTAGACAAACTAACAAGAAACATTTTAAATGGAACTGCGATACAGAATCCGAAAACAGTTACAATGTGCTGCATATATGCTACATTAGACTTAGAATGCGGGGCTTCTGTGAGACAGTAATGGCTTCCATATCCCTACAGGCTTTCAATTAATATTTCCCTCGTTGGCTCTTTGTTCCATTATCTACAGAACAGAAAACGCAATCAATTTTCAATGAAATAATTTATGCTCACTGTTGAAATTTCTGCATCTGAAACCAAAAAAAAGTATCAACAATTTTTTATCGCTTTAACTTACCTGTTATCATTTTTCACCGTTTCGCCCAAGTAAAATGTGTAATAGAGAAAAAAAAAGCTATATGCTTTGAAAATAGTATACTTCGATATGCATGTAAAATCATTACTGTGCAGTAAAAATCATAACTCAGTTTTTACCAATCATTGAATATTTAAACATGGTTATCTTTAAACAGCAATTTGGCAGGTTCGGGTTTTAGGCATGATGCTGATGATATTTTTTCAATGCGTTTTTCAGTTGCCACTGAAAATATGTCGAAAAGAGGAGAACAGAATAACATTTGCCAATTCACAGCAATCTGGAAGATGTATCAGAGAAGATACCTGAATTATAAAATACATGCTAATGTAAAATTAAACAGAGCTTTACAGTTTTGGGTGTGTAAATGTATAGTCAGACATAAATCCCAAAACAGGAAAATAATCTCAATCTTTTCCGAGAATGAACTAAATAAAAGTTATTTCACATATGCGTGAGGTTTTCTCTGAAAATGCGTTTTTCAATTGAAAAGAAGATTGCGAAGAAGAAAAATCATTAAGAAAATAACGTCAGTCGATCTGACTAATATTAACAGGATGTCTAATTTTTATCAAGTACTACAAGGAATTGTACTTTAGAATAAAGTTCACATTTTTGCACTTTTAAGTAAATTAATGCACTAATGCACCAAGGTAAAATGTGTAGACGTCCAAGTTTGATTTGCTAAATTCTACTGAGAGGCAATAGAGCTGTAAAATGTATAGAATTGATTGCTGATTTGAAGTTGCATTAAAGAAATATGAGAAATATGTCAGAACAGATAGTTTTTGTTTCTAGAAACTAAGCTAATTTAATCATGGGAAAAATGGGTGTCATATGGTTAAATTTAGATGATACACGTTTAAAATCAAAATAACTTAACATCTTTCAAACTGAGCTTTGCTTTTATTTTTGATACATTAAATCATTAGCATGACTACTAGGTTTTTCGTAACGTATTCCTGTTATCAAATGTTATGACATGATTTAAATCTACATTATGCAAAATCTATATAAACTCGCTGTTCCACTCAGCTGTAACCAACCACTGAATGACATCCTACCTGAAAACACCGTTGTCATGCCAACATTTTCCATTAATAATCTTACCTATTCTTCAGTATCTCCCAGAAGCCTAGTCTCTATGACTAGATACCCGGGGAAAGGAACGGCAAGGGAAATCTCTGATGGGCATATGTTTGAATAGAAATGTGTCTGAATCTAGTGTGGAAGAGGGAAACGTTTCATTCCCATATCATACTCGAACAAGATTTCGCTCCATTTTCACATTCAAATAGCGAGATTCAGTATTGAATAATTTTAACTTACTCATTCAGTTTCTTTTTATCTTTTTTTAAAATTTCAACATAGCACGATACTGTGAAGATTTCCTTGTGTCATTTGAAAGCTTTCCTCTTTATGCAATTAAATTTACGATTACTACTACGAAAAGAAATATCTCAGTGTTTCTGATCGACAAATGAATCTCTAAAAGAGGAATTATCTCATTGTGCAAATAATTTTAAAAAAGTAATTAAAATATCCTTCTTGTTCTATTTTGATGTACTCAATTTCTTTTAATCTAAGCTTTTTTTTTACATTAAATTTTGTACACTTCAAAACAAGAATGAAATTGTTTTTTCTCAAAATAAGGTCAGGTTTAATATTCTTTTCCTTCATTACAAACTGGAATTATGGTTCTATGCTTTGTCCATTTCCATTAACCTTACTCCATCCAGTTTTTTTATGACTACGAACTTTACGTTAACCTAAGGGAGCAGCTTAATAATCTTTCTAAATGATACACTGAGTATTCGAAAAAAGAAACTGGCAACCGGATGGTATCGACGAGTTTTGTAGCACCTATGCGGTTCGAAAAACTGTAATTAAGAAACAAAAGAACTTCAAATGCACCTCAAAAAAGCGTGAACATTTTAAATAAATTTTTTTTAAATATAACCAGTAAATTTCTTTTAGAAATAGTCGCAGTTTTAATTAACCTTGTTAGTGATTTCCTTTCTTACATTTATTAATTTGTGATATTTTTTCTTTCTTAATAACTACAGCATCTTCGTATTATTTTCGAATGTGGACTATCTGCAACATGTACATGATGACGCATATATAAGCCTCTTCAGAATCAAGATTCCTCTTTTCTTTTTTCTAACGATACTACAGCCATTTTCCCACATACACTACTCGACATTGAAAATGCAACACCAAGAAGGAGTGGTCAGAAAGTGATGAAATGTGCAAAAAAGACAGAGACAGCAAGCAGCAATAAGTGATCTTTATTTCAAAATGATAGTCAGAATACAGAGCGAGAACAGCGCCGGCTCAGTAGGATGTAGGACCACCGCGGACAGCAATGCACGAAGAAACACGTCTAGGCATAGAGTCAATAAGAGTGCGGATGGTGTCCTGAGGGATGACTCCATTCCCTTTCAAACATTTGCCACAGTTCGTCTTCTGAACGAGGCAGGAGCAGAGCCTGCAAACGGCGTCCAATCACATTCCACACATGTTCGATTAGTGACAGGTCAGGAGAGTACGGTGGCCAGGGAAGCATCTGTATACCTTGCAGAGCATATTGGCAGATGCGAGCACTGTGTGGTCGGGCTTTATCTTGCTGAAAAATTGCATTAGCCAGAGCCTGAAGGTAGGGGATTGCCACCGGCCGCAGTACATTATCCAAGTATCGTTGGGCCGTCATAGTGCCCTGAATACGAACTAGAGGTGACCTGGTATCGTAGACAATAGCGCCCCAAACCATTATGCCACGTTGTCGCGGTCGGGCGTTCCACAGTTACTGCCGGAATAGATGTCTCCACGTCGACGCCACACACGTATGCGGCGACTGTTACTGGATAAACAGTGTGACTCATCTGAGAACACGACTGATTCTGACATCCACATCGCTCCAGTCCGGCACCATTCTAAACGTTGGCGTCTATGTTGTGGGGTCAATGGCAGTCTTCTTAACGGATGCCGTGAGTGCAGGCCACGTTCAACCAATCGATGGGAAATGGTTCTCGTCGACACGGGAACATCCAGGATATCTTGCGCAGGCTGCAGAATCGCGGTACAAGCGACTTGCTTGACCGCCACAGCTTGTCGGAGGATGCGTCGATCCACGCGTGCTGACGTCACTCTGGCTGCACCTGTACCCCTCCTTCTTCCCACATTTCCTTGTTCCAACCATGTTCGCCATAGCCGATACACCGTGCTCGCATCCACGTGGGTATCAGCTGCGATTTGACGTAAGGTCCAACCCGCCCTTCTCAGTCCGATCACCATACCCTCGTAAATCCGTCTATCTGCTGAAAGTGCCTTCGTTGCTTCGTTGGTATTTTCCCCTATTACACATATCCTTCGGGGCAAAAATCAACTTTCTTCGATAATTCGTCTGGCAGAAATAACGACGCGAATATTGCCCATTCTGCATGTTCCTTCCCTTATACCTTACTTCACGTGCATCGGAGAGCTGCGCATTTCATATCATTCGCATAACTCAGTGACGTGCGTCTACTCTAAAATTTGCATAAATTTCTGACCATTCCTTCTTGGTGTTGCATTTTCAATGTCGAGAAGTGTATTTTAATGGTAAAGATTGTTCTCGTTTAAACCATTAGTTGCACATATAAAATGGCATAAGAAAATTTGGTTTATGGTTAAATTAATATTACTTCTCCTTCACCTCTCACAATCAGTCTTACTAAGGTAATCCCAAATCCTTCTATTATTGAACTGTGTCACTCCAATTTACTAAATCGATATACAGCATAAATTATCTTAAGCACAATTATTATGAAACCATTCTGGTAAATTAATGAGCAGTGAGAACTATTATTTTTCCTTTTAACTGCTGCCAATATCAATGTCAAGTATGGTAATGTGATACAAGTTTGTTGAGAGTCTACATTTTTAGAAAATATTGAGTTTACTTTTGGTATGATTTTTGAGACCCTAAATGTCTTAAAAGTTACTCTGTTTTCACATTTACAGCCACTAGAAACTATAACATTTTATTGTCCATAAAACTGTATTTTATATATTTGGAAATAATGAATTAAAGCAAAATTTCAAAAGAGGGAAGACTTAATTTCTTTTAAAATATTAAGTTCACTCTGCCACAAAATACAAATAAATTCAGTGCAAGAGGAGCAGCCCATTACGTTCAAGCTTAGTATTTTGCTTTGCCGAAATGCTTTAGGCAAACAACATTAATTTCGCGGCATTGAAATATTCGTCAGCCATTCATTGCTGCTTAAAGGTGTTGCAATTTTTAGATAATTAAGTTTTAAAATTAGAACATCATTGAAGATCATTATTGAAATGCTAACTTGCACACAATGCTAAAACACCGAACACCGAAATAAACAAAACGCAGATTATTTGTAGTTTTACGAATTCCAGGAAAAAATTAGATATTATTTGTAAATTACTTACATAATAATTTTAAGGAAAATAACTTGTTACTTTATTAAATTTTAAAAACAAGCTTTCCTAATCGGCTTTTAATACTTCAGTTCTTAAGCTAAAAATGCTACATTACATAAAAAGTAAAATATCTATTATTAATTTAGTAGCATGAATTTTGTATGCTATCTGCCAGAAACAAGAAATATTTTTTAAATAAAAGAAAACTTTATTATTTAAGGATCGAAAAAATCGTTATTTTAGATTAGAAATTTAATCGTTATTTTCCAGTTAGCGAAAACTAGTACTGCTTCCTTAAACTATTCTCATTACGAAATATCTCAACACTTGAGATGCTTATTAAATCACTCCAATCTCCTTGATTTGTGAAAGCAACTGGCTCCTATTAAGAGCGATAGTGAAATTTGCTATTATTTTCCGGCCTTCTGTCAGGAAACTTTAGTTAACTTCTATTATTATTTTTTGACCACACTGATTTTCACTGATAAAAAAACAAATATCTAATTATGAAAGAAATTGATTGTACATTTGCTTGGAATTATTGTGTGCATTCAGTATTAAAATAGCAAAAGGATGAATAATGTGGTAATAGATATAAGATGTTGTTGACATTGAAAGTGTATTAATTCTTTTTACATATTAATAGATATTTCATCTATACGAAAAGAAACTGATTATTTTTTAGATAGTGTAAAATTTAGTAGTAGACAAAGGCTGCATTCTATAATGCATTAACTATTTATTATTAAATAGGACAGTTTCTGGAATTTTAATTTCCAAAATATGGGGAGGATAAATAAAGAGTTGATAAAACCATTTTTATAGATTACGTGTTTCTTCAAACAAATATTTTTTTGAATACTCAGAAAAAACGCAATTAAGGAGCAAAAAGATATGGAAAACATTCTATAGTCGAAAACTAAGCATAAGAAAATAGAAAGAAGTTGAAACAATAGAATCATCATCTCAAGGAACTATTTAAGCTAACCATATAGCAGAAGTAGTGTACGTGATATGTTTGGAGATGTCTCAAATTAAGGCTAAATACAAGCAAGAAGAATTCCGTTATTTTTTGTGGTTAAAAATTCAGGCAACGTAATCTGAAATTTCCAAGAAATCCATAAAGGTTCTAATATCTTTCAACAAAATTTATTTGACGGACTAACCATTTTTAATTTCTGTTGCAACAAAAACAACAAACGAAAGAACGGCGGAATAGATTGAATACTGAATGTTAAATGCTTCGTCATAGTGCGATTTTATACAAAAATAAAAACGCAAGTAATGTTTCAGATAGTAAAAGTGCATTATGCAACAGTGCTTAATAAATTATTGAAATAACTATGAAATTGTGCCCAATTATTTAATAAAACTCGTATTGAAGTGCAGACATTTTGTAGCCTTTTTAATAGATACTTTTTTATTAAGTGTTAATGTTTTTTTAAGTGTGCGCAATATTGATTTATTTCTCATGGCTTTTTAAGCCTTATTTCATTGAGGAAAGTAAGGAATTATAAAAATCAATATTATATATTATTTTAGGTTTACAAAAACAAAAAATTTGAAGAATACTTAGCTGATGTCCTTTAACAGAACAAATTGGTCTAGAACCGATAAGTTTTGAAATAATTTACATCTTTTTTCATTAATGCATTTTTGTTTCTTTCCCCATGTATAAACGTAAAAGGTTTTCAAGGGAAGTTTCAGAAAAATCTCGCTAATTCAAAATTTTCTAACCTTTTTTGAGCCTCTACTTATCAGAATTTGGCAATATATGCATTTATGACTTATTATAACTTTTATAGGTCATATATATACATACTTTTATGGGAAACTTTTTATAGGTTTAAATTTACAAATTATTATAAGCATTATCCGCAACTTCAAACTTCATTGCAGCACGTTGGTTAATCATTTTCATGTTGGCCGAATCAAATTTTATTTAAATTTCATTAAAATGACTGAGCTTTGGGTTTAAGATTCGTAAAAAATATTCTTGAAGTCCACGAATGCACGGAAATGTTATAAAAAGATTAAGCAGTTAGCATTTGTGTTTCGCAAAAAAATATTATTCATCTTATTATTTCTGTAGATCCTTAAAATGAATGCTGTCTAAAATAAAAGGGACGGATTTTTTTGTTCAAATCCGAAAGATTATTCTAAAGAAACCAAATGTAGATTGTAATATTTTACTGCATATTTATGTTAACCTTTGCAAAGGAAAATTTTAATTTAAAAAATTACAATTTTTTTTTTTTTTTTTTTTTTTTTTAAGTTTTAACTCTCTTTCACATTATTCTTCATTCAGCTTTAGGTGAAAAAACATTTTGCGGAAAGTTAGAAAAAAGTGCCTCCATAATTTTTTCCCTTTTCTTTTGTAAAAGGATAAAAAAACCTTAAGTAAACATGGCTAATGGAAGTGTTTTTTATTTCTTTAGAGTTTGACCATGACTTTTCTAATTTAAGGAAGAACAGTCAACTTTAAATGAATTTCTTGCTCGAGCCTCGCAAAGTAATTCAATTCTATTGATGTTCAGGAATAAAAAGTTGTATATTAACAAAGCTTTCAAAGTTTTAGGATATAATTGAGAAAAAAATACATTACTAAATCTGTGTCATGCTGCCATGGTAACCAGGTGAAAGAAAATTAATTTCAGGTTTTTGATCGAAATCGATGTCTGCCCTTAGCTTTTTTATTTTATCAGATTTTAAATGCGGATTTTACTTTTAATCTGATATTTTCTGTTAAGTAAAGAACTCGGCAACGGCATTAAATTTATCACATGAACCGAATGCTACAGCACATATTTTTAAAAACATATTGCTCTATCTTTAATCAAATTACCTACTGCTCCTCTCCCCGTCTCTGCACCACCATGAGAACAACAGGTCTGCTAATGTCCTTACGCTGTTATTGCGTGTTCTCTGAAGAAGAAAATCTAGTATCTGCACACTACGAACAAGGCCCAGGAGGACTGGATGGTCGACATAATTTAAACAAATGTTGTTAAGTTACTTGGATATACAAGGATTTTAAAGGAACTGCATAGGAATCCTGTGTTGCTACAAGTTAACAGTAGAACATTATATCACAAGCTTAAAAGCTGCATAGCATAGTTTAAAGTCTTATTTACATCAATTTCGTAGAATCACATACTGTGTTAGATATTATAGGAATGTTTCACAGAATATAAACGAGTGTCCAAATAATTATTCTCAGAGATAATTACATACTGTTTAAAAGATAACGGTTTAGACAACGTGAAGGAAATATACGCGTTACAGATGAAATATTATGTCAGAATGAACAATGTACTTCGTAATAGAAAACCTACTACTACTAAATTACTACTTTATACTCGACACAGTCATGCTGAATTTAGCCCTATAAACCTGATAGGACGTAATTACCGCTATGTCTAAGATAAACGAAAACGTCTTAGGAATGTTATAAAACAACCTTTTTATTTAAGTCGAATAGGGAACACATGGTGCTACAACATCCCCAACTCGTGGTTATGCAAATAAATACAAAATCAGATTTAAATTAAACGTTAAACAGTAGCTAAAGAATTAAACTCTAAGCTAGAAGCTGGTCAGCCTGGCACTTATATCTTATCAAAACCTTTTGAATATTGTGATTTCTCTAAATTCAGTTTATCACCTGTGCTCTCCAACACTGTAATGCATGAAAATCCGTATATCAAACTACCTGCTAACAAAAATCGTAAACTGTTAATAGCTTAGATGCCCTAGATCTCAACAGCACCCTTTTCGAAAGTGTATACCTAATGTTCTAAGCTTAACTTTCATTAAATCTCTTTAAGTGTTGGCTGAAGAGCCAAACCTTTAATTACGTAAATTCTCTACGCTAGCTTTTACCTTAATTACGCTCACACATCATCAGAACACTTAACTTTTACAAAACAGTTAACAGAGCACTTAATGTTTGTTCAAGAAAAACAATAAAATGCACATACATCAAAATAATTACTCAGTCTAAATTTTATATCGCAATGAACAAAGTTGCTAACATCTATCCTGCAATAGTTGGGGCTAAACTCACAGTATCATGTTTACGCTAAAACTAAAAACGCTTCAAGATAGATTTATAATTAACCTGAAAGGTCTCTTGTTGAATAAAACTAAGATGTCCTCGCTTGAATCAAAACTCAATATTATATAGCAAATTTTGCACTGAAACATCAAAAGCACTTATATTTGAAGAAAATAAATTAACTTTTCTCTTATCTTTGTTTGGAAATCGTCTACTTTTTTTCAGTGAAATTCCTGCAAGGGCGGGAGAGCTCTTATTTGATGAATACGTATTTTCCTATTGGGCTACTGATTTTCTGGTATATCCATTTGCCGCTTGCTTTTGTGTGACTAATTCTCTCTTCGTATAGATTTCTACGTGGGTTGCGGGAATTCTGGCTTCCTCTGGATTGCTTGGAACTCCGAGTGTTGGCCTAGCTCATCATTAATCGGTCATTTGCAACGTAAATTGTAGCTTGGTTGATCTGACACTTCCTCATTGCTGTAAGCTTCGTTTATAGCTGGGCTTATCATTCGTTGACTTCTAAGCAGGCGTTGTTTAATCACTTGCCTGGCCGCCTCATCTGAGGGATCTTTGTATTTTTCTTTGGCGTTTCGATTAATTTCTTTTCTTCTTCTTTGGCCCTGTTTTCCGTTGACTTCCTTTATGAAGAGTCGACAAGTTTCGGTATTTTCTTCTCTTTTTCACCATATCCAATCCCTTTCTTCTTTTGCTGATATTATATTCTGGATGTCAAAGCTGTATTCGCCGCATTCCTTGATTACCCTTCACTGCTTACGCTAAGTAATTCCGAGAAAAATCTTTTGGCCGTGGTATATCAACATACTCAGCGCTTGATATGTTCTACATTTGGTTTGGGTCGCCCAGTATAGTGGTTAGGGGAGCCGACTGCGATACCAAAGGGTCGGAATCCCGGAGAAAGCATGGTTGTAACTGTCCGTCCCTTCATAGGAGGCAAAGGCAACTTCATGGGAGGCCTGACAACTAGATGCCTCCACAATAAAATGACCACCACTTATGACCAGGCCTTAGTAGTGGCCAAGCCGAAGACGGCTGAGGGCCCGCCATTGAAAAAAATTTGCTTTGATGTTTTCACTCCTGTAACCTTTCAAGTATACCACTCTTTTTCTTATTCGCTTAATTAAAAATTGGCCTTCGAATGCATTACAAAATTCCAGAAGCTTTCTTTATGATGCGTATGAAAGAAAATTTTTAATTTTCAGCATTTTACTTTCCCTATTAAAATCCACTTCCCACCTTTTCCTGTCATAATAAATCTTTTGTTTTCCCCCAGACCATATCCAAATTTCTAACTACCTCTTCCACTAATTTCTGAATGTGTGTCATCTGAAATTTTTTGCAAAATATTTTTTAACAAAAAAACATTATCGAAGGACGTAATTAACTTTTTGCCAAGAAACAATTTAGCCGTCTTTCCGGCTTTAACATGTTTGGCCGTCCTCATGGCAATTGTTTCTTTTGCTATAGCGCGTAGTAAATGTGAATTAACCGGATAATTGTTTCCAAATTTAAAATTCCCAAGTTTCTTGGATATTAATTTTTACTGGGATCAACATAGATGCTTTATAAAGATAAAATATTTTAAAATCAAGCAAACTTGAGCTCAACTCTGTCTAAAATACCGAATTCCGAACTTAAAATGTTCTAACAGAGCAATGTTTGAATAGGTCAGTTTATAACTTTGTTGACATATTTGTTACCAAAGTGTTTCCTTTTACATTTATTACGCAGATTTTATTTTATATTTCATCTAAAAAATAATACTTTGTTATATTTAAAATAATATTTTACGTTTATGAATGAACGGTTTGAGTGGCAAAAATAAAAAAGCAAAAATTCTCAATTGTAAGATGTAAAATAGAAGAGAGGAAGTGATTAAAATGCATTATTGTCCATTATACCATAATTACGGTAATCAGATTTTCTCGTGCTATTATGCCGGCTTGTGTACTTTTCACGGTTTATTAGTAACAGTTGGCTTTCTTTAAAGCTGAAAGACTGTGAAGCTAAAAGACAATATAATTTAGTTTTGTTATCATTTATTTTGTTCCTATTTTTAAAGGTTTGGTTAATTAAAGTGAAATTTTCTTCTTACCTTCTACCATGTTTGGAGTTCTGAAAATTTCACTTCTGGATGGATACGCTCCTGATAATTAAATTTTGAAAATTATTAATCCTTGATTTAATGTTTATGCTGTTTCTTTTCAAATAATTTAAAATTCATCCAGAATTTATTCAGAAACGCCAAAGATTGTGATATGTTAGTTATCAGCTGCCTGATTATGAATATTTATGTATAATAATCCCTCCTTTTCTTTCTTTTTACATCTCCAATTAAACTGTAAGTGAGAGTTTTTGTTTTTATTTTAATTTTGCCATTTATGCTCGTTATCCCAGAGATGATTTATAAAACGTAAGAATTTTTGCAGAAACTTATTTTGCTTACTTATTTACTTCATTTAGAATAGCAGTTAGCACATATTAATTTCATCGCATATATAATAATATATATTGTTATTATTAAATTTAAATTGGTAGATGACGCTGCTGTTGCGAACGCAGATTTATTAAGTCAGTCAGGTGACTACTTGTACTTTGGATTCGAGAGTAGATGAGTATTTTTAGCTGAATTCGCAACGCAGTTCTTTTGGCTTGAGAATAAAACTGTATTTTAATACAGCCCATTGCTTGTAGTTATTAATCCGCATCGCTGCGCCATTAATTTTATATACATACATATATATATATATATATATACATACGAAGGGTCGAGAATAAATCGAGAGTAAAGAGGTTTCAAGTTTCATGCAAGTATTTCATTTATTAAGCTGTCATGTGCTTACACACAGCGTTTAGTGCTGGTCTAATTTGCATCACATTGAACAATCCTCATATTATCAGAATTATAGATTCAGTAAAATGTTTAACAACAACAAGTTAGTTTATGTGGTCATTAAAATAGTATTTATATTCTAATTTATGTAACTACCGTGCAAAAAAATTTCAGTACTTTAGATAAAAATTAATATTTTTAAAAATGTAAACTTAATTATTAAGCCTAAATTACTAATTAAGATTGAAATGAACATATAGTGAGAATCCAGTTACATTGCCTTTCCAATCCACAAACTATTAAAATATTGATAGGTCAATCAGTTAAGCCTAAGTTTAAAATATAATATCAAAAAACCGTATTTCAATGTAATATAAAAATATTTTTGCATCAGAAATAGTTTCTGTTTTATTTCATTTTAAAATTCATAGCGTTCTTATCAGAAAAACATTTATTTCTGCAAAAAGTAGTTTTCTTCTTTAAATCAAAAGTAATGTTTTTGTTTATCTAACGAAAAATATAAATTACGTTTTCCATTTAAATGAGCTCGAATTCATTTCACTCTCCTTTTCCGATAATTTATGACCTAATTAAAAGCAACTCAATTAAATGCACCTTTCATAGAATATTTCTGACCAATGGTAGACCAGATGCATTATAAAATATTATTACGCTTTTCACTTTTATTTAAAAAAACCTATTTTATGAATGGATGAAAACTTCACAATGTTTGCTTTCGAACTGGGGTAGAGAGCAAGTAAAATATTTCCATTTTAGGTTCAAATATTTCCCTTCGCGAGAAGTAGCATTTGTATATGGTTTCCGAATGCTTTCGTAAACGTAAGCTTTTTTTTGGCAAATGGAATTTTAAAATCCTAAAAATTTAAGAATTCATTTATTTATTTATTTTAAAGCATAGAAAATGAAGTAAAAATTAGAAATACTAAAACACATTATTTTCTTTTATACTATGAATTCCAATAATGAAAAATTAGTTTTATAGAATATTAAATTTCAAATATAAAGTGAAAGGGTTTTTGCAGCAATAAATAGGTATCCCCAACCATTGACGGCTGGGAGGAATAAAGGGTATTCATCACACATGTAGCTAAAAACACCTTCTGTTGGAAACAGCAAAACATATTTATGAAATTATATATAATTGTAGAAATTTAGAACAGTTAAACACTGAACGGAAAATAAATACTGTGCAGAAAGTTTTAGAACATAGAATTAGAAAAAGGAATGAAGATGCTTTGTTTACACACTGAATGTGTTGATGAAATTACAGTATAGTATACTAGCGATTATGTAGCTTGTGACAAACTACCCGAAATATATTTTTCAATTCTTATCAGGTGCCACGTTAGTTGCTTTTCTTCTGGAGTTGCATGGGATATCCATGCTTTGAAACTCATAAAAACACGACTTAAAAATTTGCCGAATTTCATGATGGTACGGACTGGGGACGTTGATGTACCACCTGTCTTTCTTTCTGCAGAGAGCATTGACGGAACACAGTCAGAGTATTTTCAGTAATTCAAGCTATTTTTAAAAGTTGGGACAGAGGAGTTCGCTACATTCTTGGAGGGTCAATAAAAAGTCATGAGGTTATTTTGAAACAGGAGACATAAAAAATCAGCAACACCCTCGCCGGGACTCGAACCTGGACTTCTCGAATACGCGCCTATTGTGCTACCGTTACAACACGAAAGCATGCAGGAAAGAAGAAGAAATTAACTTGCAAATGTAAAGAAATTATGAGAACGGTCTTCCTGAATTTTCCCATTGACAGCCTTTACCAAATCATTTTTCATAATAGGTGGGCTCTGATACTGCTTTCTTCATAGCCAATATTATTACTAAATTTTTAAACTCCATCGTGCATTTTCTGATCATTGACTTAGGCATTGAACATTGTGTATAAATTTTACAACTTTGTTCTGAATTGTACGTGCTATAGGCTTTTGCAAATTTGTTGGGATAATCAATTTTCTAAAACATTTAAAAATAAAATGGCTTGGCTGTTGCAAAATATTATATTTTCCTCAATTCCCGAACGTATTAAAAATATTGTGAATAAATATGATTGTAATACGCTTATAGAAAAACATAATACATTTAAAATGTTGTTAAGGAACTTAATTTCTGAATATATTTTGCATTCGCAATAAAGTAGAATCCTGTACTGATTCAAGAGAGATCTTTTGTTCTAACCACGTTAATGGGAAATAAAAAAATGATGTTGAGCATAATCTCGAAGATTTAACGAAGGATCATGCTGAAAATGTCCGTAAGATCTTCACATTAATAGCATACTTATTTAATAGATTAGAACCTTGTGTAATTCTATAGAATGTTCGATTAATTGAGGACTGGCAGCATTCTTACGGAAAAATTTTTAAAAAGCTTGCTGATTTCTTAGACGCTAACAATTAATAAGTAATTGTTTATTATTAGCCTTGTAAACCCAAATATTTATTGTGCATAGTCAGTGCATTATTATGTACTGGTTCTTTTTTAAATAAGCAAATAACACTGAATTTGAGCCTATACCATAAATAAAGAATATTGTAAGTCTGAATGCTAAACATCTTCTGCAACAGACATATTCTGGATTGTAGGGGACTAATTTGTGATATAACTATTTTGAAATATCATAATAATAACATGGCAAAGAAGAAATGAAATAAATTCACTAATTGCTTAACAAAATATTTCGTATGAGATTGATCGGCATTCTTCATAATTTTATAAAATAATATATAATTTCTCTGAAGTTTGTTTTAGAAACACTGTAAACATCGTGCAGGATAAGTATAAATTTACAATATGATACCATACGATATTTACTCTATTCAGTACCTCTTCGAATTTAGAAATGCTGTCATCTCATTTGACAGTAATATGCATTTTCTACATCAAACAAATAAGTCTTCCGAAGTGATCGTACTGGAAAGTTACCACAGGCAATATAGACATTCTTTGGCAGAGTATAAAAGTAGTTGCCGAATTAATTTCTTTCAGCGTTGATCCTAGATCCGTATATCCGCTGCAATACTTCTCGAAATAAGGTAGTAAATTTCATGATAACTGTTTCTGCACTAGGTGGATGGAATCTGTAAAACCAAAATCTAACTTATGTGACTTTGAATGGCAAATATTTTGAAATACTTACTAACTTCGTTCGTACCACAGGTTATGCAATTATATGTCCACCATCCACAGAATTTGAAACGTTATCAAACATTAGAATCAAAATTTTGGAACACTAATTTCAATCAAAACTAAAGTAAACTTCCGTATTTTTGCAGTCGCAATCTACAGCAGAAAAGGCTTAATAAGTACAGCAAGAGACCACATATATATATAGCCACAAATATTGTTTTATCCTAGATGGAAACTATTAATTGGCAGCTTTTGATTAATACCTTTTCTCCAAATGTTTTCTCAGACGTCTTGAATTACGATTGTAAAATATATTCAAAATGATCTAATAGTAAATTTATAGTTTTTATATATATGCGGAATATTTGAAAGTAAAGATGGCAAACGATTGCTTTTAATTTATGCATATTTTACTAACTGAAACTTTTGCTCCACGGGCATCATCTATTGCAAAAACGTTATTCAGATTTCAGATTTAAAGTTAGCAGATTCGGCTCGGTTTGGTTATTTGAATAGGACAAAGCTACGGGGGTTGTCTGAGTAAAAGAAGGGATCCTTTCGTGGAGAACTTTCAGAGCGAAACTGGATCGTATTCATATTACACAGGGGGAAAACCATGAAACTCAACCATGCATCCACTTGGGATCGAACCCAAACCAGGTTACCCTCCAATTCAGAGGTTAGTGGGCTTCACGTTAGTAGTGTTAGATTAGGTTTCTATGAATCTGTTCCGCTCCTAATTCAAAAGTAGTCTTCTTTTCGAGAAATTTTGTATCCGAAATATATTTTTAGAAGCAATATTTAATGAAACAAAATTCATATCCCTCGTTTTCGGATATCCAATGTAATTTTCTTTAAGCATCAAGCTAGAATTTTCTTAATATGATAGTTATATTTTCTTAGTATGGTAGCTACATGTTTTAATCTTTGCAGGTGATTTGTTAAGGATATGCACCAATGATCATCTGTCGATAGCCAGAGAAGAAGAAAGAGAAGGCAGCAGCTGGTGGAGTAGCAATGTTCTCGAAATTCAAGCCAGGCCAACCCTCGGATACTAATCCTATCACCCAGTACTACGAAATTGGGAGACAGATTGGGAGTGCCGGTCCAGAGTTAGTGTGGAAGATATACGAAGCTGTACGGAAATCTGATAAGAGGGTAAGTAGTGCGACTATTATGGTCAGATGTATCATCAACAAGAATCTTTATTTGAGAGAACACTTCGCAGTAGCATGTCACGGAACAAATAAGTACATAAATTAAAGAAATTAACGAACTGGTTTTGCTGCTTATGAAAATTTTAATATATGAAAACTAGAGACCACTGCGAATCATTTGAAGAATAATGTTAAAAGTCTATAGTTAAATTATATGTATGTAATATTGCTTAATCTGTGTATGGCATTCATTTTACTGTGTTGCGCAGGATAAAAGAACTAAATTATGGGTAAATGTCGAAGATTTTTGACTCAGCTGTTATATAATTCATAAATTTCATGCAAAAATAGAGCTCAGAGTTAAATCTACAGATGCTGGTTTCGTGTACTCTCTTTAGCTCACGAAACATCATTTAATAAATAACGGTATTTCATTTAAAATGTGATATTTGAATCTAGCGTTGATGTATACGATGTAAAATATACACTAACATAAAAGTGTCAATATCTTTAATGTTAGTTTAGTACTATTGATTTGGAATTTTCTTGTGATTTAATTATATAAATACACTTCATTTAAGTGTATAACGGCTGCCTTTCAAAAAGAATCAAATATTGCAAATATGATCTATAATATAACTCTGTAAAACAGTTGCATCGGTCATCGGTAAAGCTTTGTGTTGCAAATCTTCAAAGCATAACATATTTATGTTTCAAGTTTAATCAGAAAATTCGGCGATGTAAAAGAAGTATATAGCCATTAGCAATAGATTTTATCTTCCGAATTTAATAAACAGAGATTTCAAAGAAATGAAAATTAAATGTTTTCACCTTCCATGCGACAGTATTTGTCGTTCAGCAAGGGTATGACACTTAATTTTTCTTTCAAATTTCCTCCGTTATTATTGAAAAACGCTATGGAATCTAAAAGCAATAACGCATATTAATTTCAATCATTATTTACTAATTAAACCTGTGAAATAACACTAAATGAAGGCATTAAAATCGTCTACATATATGAAAAGGATATCTGTCATTTCATTTGTATACAATTCATGCAAATCATGCAAATTTAAACTTTTCTCCCACTGGTTTTATTCCGATCCTGATAAAATTTAGCACCTTTGACCTTCAAAATAAGAGGAAGGTCAGTGTGTGCGTGAGATTTCGGAAAGCGACCCCAGTTTCCAAAATTAAGGCATTTATACTAAAGCCTTGGACTCATGGCACCTGTCTTAGGTTCACGTTAGCCTTGTTGCGTTTCTTGGTTAAAGTAAAATAGCAGAAAAATATGTACTGCTATTTGCAGAATAGTTGTGGTTATATTTAGAGGATTATTATATTTAAAAATTGCAGCTGACGTACTAAACTAAATTTTGCTAATGCAAAAGTTGAACTAAATTTTGTTATTGGAAAAGAAGACTAAAATGAATAAATACGAGTATGCATGACATAAAAGACTACAGTTACTCTTTTTTATCATGGTGTAGTTGAATGAATATGTATTGCAACGCATTGTACCAAAATGCAGGCTAAGTGTAGGAGAGTTTAGTTCAACTGCCAGTGAACTGGAAACCTAGTCTTTATCAATGGGTATTAGGTACTGTCTCTCGCCCATCTTTAACTAGAATTTGTTATTGAAATACATAGTATTTTAAAAGTAATGAAATTCAGATACACAGTTTAAATATACACATTTTAAAATAATATATATATATATATATATATATCGAACATAAAACCGAAAGCTGAGCAAATAATATGAGAACACTGTCCAATAAAGTTTACTCTGCATAATTTCAGTCATATTCTTAGACTACCCCGATCCACCAGTAATAAAGCAGTTAAGCTCATTGAATGTTAATAGGTCAACTCTTGGTGGAATCCCAGCAAATGAGTTAGTTGGATGAGAGTTTTCATGGTTAAACGATGCGAACAGAAATCCGTTCGTCTTGTGAAATCTTCCAATATGGCATCTCTCGCCTTAGCCTTATAAGTCTTGCCCGCATTTTGGTAATCAGTTAAACAAAGAAACAGACATTTTTGACATTGACTTTTATCATCCTTTTATGGTTTATGTACCACACCCTTTTTATCTTAAACTAATCCGTTGCAACAATATATAGGACAATTTATTATCACGTTAAAGGCGGTTCTAGAAGCAGAATACCATCAAGACACATTTTAAAAACATTTTCCGATATTTTGTTAGACCTTGTAAGGTTCTACTGTCTATCTGTTGTGTAGAATCCGGAGAAATAGTGATTGCACCGAAGAAGGGTTAAAATTTCCCTTTATTAAATTCTTTAAATTATTTACAATGCGTCAATTCGACGCTATCATACTACGCCTCTGCTTGGAAGGTAACTGAAACAGTAGAATCCAAACTCAAGAATTAAAAATATTAACAAATAGTAGAATTAAATTATAGGGCTCATACAATCCTGTATCCTACAGCGCGTAGATGAGTCTAGTGGCAGCAAGGTAATAGCTGTAAAGGCACGTCTAACCAGAAATAACTGCTAAGCGAAAGACAGAGATTTCCCAAACGCACAGAGATTTCCCAGAGTCTCTCTAACTTTCCGTTATTGGAATGTCGATATTTAAACTTTTCTCCCACTGGTAGAATTTGCATTTCTTACGCGTGCAACCAAACTTGAATATTCTGGCACTGACAATTAGGAGAATGAAGGCTTAGAGGAAATTAACTTAAAATTAAATTTAACTGGTTATTTCAAACAAATATAAATCCTTACAACCTTTTTATAAAGAAATATATATTTCCACGTTCCTTCGTTTTATTTTTATTTGCAGTCATTACATGTCCGCACTTTAATTCAAATTTTATGTTAATTTTTCTTCAAATCATTTATAGAAGGCGATAACATCAAATAGACTTTATTAATTTTAAATTCACCTTGTGCATTAACAAGTGTTTTCTTTCTCCCTCTTTCTGGATTTAATTCTCTGAAACTCTGCTATCATTAGGTAATGAAGCTATCACAGTTATATGCACTATCTCGAAAGTTGAAACGGCATATATTTACGTTTATCTGATCAAGGCTGTTACATTAGATGTAAAACTCACAATGTACTCCTACGTGAATATATAATACGGGTATACGAAATTCTGAAATAGCTATTCACATTTAAAATTCTTGAAGTTTCATTAACAGTTTTATTCTCTGATATTAATATTTTCACTATACAGGCGAAATGATACATTGCAAACCTTTACAATCCAATACCAAAGTAATACTTTTTTAAATTGTAAGATATCTTCTATCGTACATGTGGGATATGTTTGAAATTATAAGAAATAAACTGCAATATTTAGTTTTATATTGTAAGAAATAAACTACAAGAATAATCAGTTTCCATAATAGAGATGAAGACAGAATGTTACATCAGAATCTATCAAATAATTTCAAATCACTCTTGCAGCGTATTTCGAAACTGATTTAGCAATTTTAAACATAAATTTCATATTGTGAGTTGGAAAATAAGAGAATCTGATGCAGCCATCTCACTAAAAATACTAACCAATATTTACTGCTTTTTTGAATGATCTAGATAATTCTGAAAAGACTTAAAGGTAACTGATGATCACGTATTTAACATAGATCAGTCTAATTAAAAAAAATAACACGCCGAACAAATATTAATTTAGGAGTCAAATAGTAAAAATCAGCGTTATATTTGCAAATTTTCACAGGACTTGTTTCGATGGTTTTACCGAAAAATAATCCTCCGCTGTCAAACTGCAAATGACTAATTTCGATGGTTTTGCCGAACCATCAACCTCAGCTGTCAAAGTGCAAACGAACGAGATAAGAAACAGTGAAAAATAAAAATGGCTGGACAGGAGTTTAGCTATTGGCGTCATCTATTGACGAATCAAGAAAGACTAAAACATAATTTCCTTCCTGAAGGTAAAGATAGATTGGAATTAGAGTCACTAACTAGAAGAGAAAGATTTTTTTGAATGTGAAACCCCTCGAGAAAATCTATTTCACCAATGGAAGATTTTTGTTTATTATTTTCACTGCAGAAAAATGGAAAGTGTGATTTTCGGACCAACAATGCTGGGCAACATAGGACTTCAGTGTTTCCTTTTTCCTAACATAAAATTCATGTTCCTTAACGCGAAGTTATAAGGCTCTCATAGATTGACCAAAGTAAATTAAACTACACTGGCAATACTGACACACAATCTGTCCACTGAATACACAAACTACACTGACACACAATCTGTCCACTGAATGACGCACTCATATAAATTTTATATTGATAATTTATTACATTAGTTAATTAATCCTACCATCAATGAAAATTATAGCTAATTTATCCTTTCCTTTATCGTATTTCCTGAACAAACAGGATGACACATTCAAGCTACCGTAAAGAAAATATTTATATTAGGGCTTCCAAATCGAAAATAACAAGTAGAAGAGTATTGAAAACATGGTGGTTTAAAAATTATTTCACTTCAACGCGCTTCTGATAGATTCCTCTCTTCTTTTAAGTTAAAATTTGATTCTAAATATCACACATCTTACGAATAAATGCCAGCTTCTCCTCTTAGATACATCTCAAATACAACCATTTAACGAACACACAGTGCTTTTATTCGGAAATATTTCCATATTATCAAAATTAAGTATTTTTAAAGTGATCAGAATGTTTCATCCAATATTGTAACATCTATATATTTTTATTTAATTTATATTATTGATTTACACTGCTGGCCACCGTAAATGCAACACACTGAAGGAAGCATGCAAATTAAATGAAATTTACAACATGCATTAGCGGAGGTGAGATATGCAAATGATTAGAATTTCAGCGCAGACGCACATCACGCGCGTCTGTGGAGCCACTTCAAAACGCTATTTAAGGCTTGGAGTTTTCGACGATTTCAAGTTCAGCAATTGTGTTTTTCTTGCGGTTTTTTTTTAAAAAAACGACCAGTTATGCCTCGTAATAAACAGCGATCATCGTTTGATCACATATCCGAGTTCCACAGAGGAATAATAGCGGCCTACCGAGAGTGTGGATTACCTTTTAGGGAAATCGGTAGTCGTGGTGGACGAAACTAAGCAACTGTAATATGTGACGGCTGGATGCAGGAGGGTACTACGGACCGACGTGTTCGATTGCATCCACCTTAGTGCACCACTTCACTTGATGACAGGAACATTGTGTGCATGGCAGTGACGGATCGCTCAGTCACATCACGAACCATAGCACAGCACATTCAGTCTGTAACGCATCATCCAGTATCTGCGCGTACCATTCGACGCCGTTTAGAGCAGAGTACTCTGTCCACTAGACGTCTGTTGCTTCGTCTACTCTTGACGCAGAACCATAGACGTCTCCGCCGCCAGTGGTGCGTTGAATGAAGGATGTGGACCGCAGAATGGAATGAAATAGTCTTTACTGACGAGTCACGCTTCTGTCTGCAACACCACGATGGTACTCCTGGTATGCGTGTTCATCGAGAAGTACATCAGGAATTAGTTAGAAATTCAGTTTTTCTGAATCAAATACAATTATTTGCAATTGTCAAACCTATAATCTAATGCAACTCGCTTATTAGATGGCCTAAAATAGACAATTGGTTTGATTACACTTTTACGGCAACTCAACTGTTGTATGCATTCTCTCCGTAGACAGCTTATTTATTACTACACAAACGGAATGTTATTTGTATTGCGTGAGCAAGATAGACCATCTTTATACACTAAAAAGGATTTCAGAGTTCTTTTTTTTTCAGTATTTCTTCATTTTACAGAGATTAAATTTCTAGAAGTATAATTTACTTTTTAACTTTTCATATAATATTTCTCTCTTAATTCAATTTATTCACTTACTGTTTTATATTTTCATTGCACGAATTGATCAGATGTAACATCAGAAAACTGTATTTTCAAACTTTTTCCGAGTGCCGGACAAAATCTAGGAAAATCCTGTCCCTGCAGTACCTCATCGACAGCATTCGAGATTCGGAAATACAGAAAGCTCTGAGAATTGCGGATGTCAGGAACGTAAAAAGTGCTCTGCTGTACGCCATAAAATTCAAGGCAGCCCTTCAAGGAACCCGCAGAGACTACCCACCAGTCAGAGCTGTGCAAGTCTACGAGCCAGTGGATCAAGTGATGGCTCGTTTAGATAATTTATCCAGACAAGTCAATGCTTTGATACGGTGTAGGAGTGAGAATAAACTGGCTCTAATGTAATGTAGGTATTGGAAATGTGGTACTGAATGTCACATACGACGGAAATGCAGAAAACCCCGGTCACGGAAAATAGGACAGATGATTTTACCGGACAAGTCAGAGCCTTGAGACGGAACAGGAATGAAAAGAAATTAATTCCAAAATGCTGGAACTGCGATCTTTAAGGCCACATATGTAGGAACTGCAGAACACCCCAGAGCACGGAAAATAAGACAAATGATTTAAACAGACAATTAAATGCCTTGAGACGGAAAAAGAGTGACAAGAAAACTTGCGGAACAAAAGCTGGATCTGAGGAGTTGAAGGCCAGGGACGGAGGAACTGCAGAACACCCTAGGGCAAAGAAAATAATACCATTTCCCAGCAACGGCATTGATGACCATATTGCGGAGCGGAGTTTGAACGATAGTGAAAAAACCCATCTGCAGTGAGTGGCAACACTAATGGACTGTTCATCAATGAGCATATCAATGGAGTTCCTTGCAATATGATCATTGACGCAGGAGCTAATGTTACCATCATTCGGAAGGATTTTGCTTAATAATTTAAAGCTAAACTCATTTGGACGCCATCCTGTGTTACCCTCCAGACTTTGTCTGGTGATAAAATTGACATAGATGGGAAGTTAAACGTGAACATCAGGCTTGGAAGTGCGGCCTACCATTACACAGCATATGTGGTGGATATTACAGATCCTTGCATACTAGGATTGGACTTTTTAAGGAAATACAATTTTCCCTTGGACTTCAAAAACAACAAACTGCTTTCAGTATCTGAGGACATGACTATCGATCATCAGAAGGGATCCTCACCTGGAAACGCTGACTTCTCGACTGAAACCCCTACTCAGAAACCCTGCCGAAATCATACTAAGGTCGAAAAGAAACACCAGACTACCGGTTATTCTCCATCAAAGATGCTCATCGGTCGTGCCCTTTGTCTGCCAAGTGATCTCTTGTTTGGTCGCCCTCCGGATGCGCCTTCATCGCCTGAGGAATACATCCAAGGCCTCCAGGTCCGGTTTGAATTGATGCACAATTTTGCATGAGAGCGAGTCAACTTGGCGAGCGACGGAGAAGATGAAGACCCGATACGACAGCAGAGCTACCGGACATCGTTTCAACGAAGGAGACAAAGTGTAGTTCCGGAATTCGACTCGATGAAACTCTGTCCGAAATTACAGTCACCTTGGGATGGTCCTTACACAGTTCTAAACAGGCTTAACGATGTCAGGATTCGGATGCATAAGTAATCGAACTCTAAGCCTATAGTCGTTCATTACGATAGATTAGCTCCTTGCTATGGCCACAGTACGTAGTGTATATAATGTAAATATTATAAGACCATGGTTCGTTTTGTTTCTAAATTTGTATTTGATTTGATTTGTATTTAATACTTGATAGTATTTGATTTAAATTACTTATTGGTATTATTGTTTATGTTGTTTGTTATCGTAATGTAATGTATGTTATTGAATCGATGCTTTAGTTGTAAATACGGCGTCCTGTCCAGGGATTGTACAGCCCGGGACGTGCAGCCTTGGGAAAGGAGCAGTGTTACGAATTTCGTATTTAGTTAGACACTTTTAACAGAATTATAATTAAAATTGTTTTATTTCCTAGTGGAATGCAGCGAATGGCATAGTTTAAGAGAAAGCTACGCCGCAAAAATAAAAATAAAAAAGCACGTGCATTTAACATTGAATAAAAGTTTATCCCAGTAATTGATATTTAATTCGAGTAAAGTGTAACTGACTACTCGCAACCGTAATTCTATTTTTATGTTTTCTAGAAATTGCTAGAACCCTCTCGCGCAGTTGACTTAAAGCTATAAAAGCTGGAGGGAATTATCTCAGCTCAGTGGTTGTTTATTAGTTGTTATTTACTTAGATGCGGTAATTTTTTGCTCATCGGATTAGCTTTCTCTGTAGTTTGGATTGCGTTCTATTTAATGTTTTAGTAGTTTAAAATATGGCTACTGTTTATATTGCTTGATAGTTGGATATTGTACGAATATTATTTGAGGAATAATCCAGCGTTTCTGTTTTCTTGTGTTTAGAATATATTTTATTAACTTTTTATCTGACTTGTGCTTTCAATCTCTTGCGAACCAGTAGGCATGCAACATTTTTTTGGTGTCAGAAGAGGGAAATTCTATGATGCCGTAGCAAAAATTTCTGTTTTCGGCCATGGATCCAGGAAGCAAGAATTCTGTTCTTGCTGGATCTATGGTATCGTCTTGAGCTATGATTTGATGGACAGATTTAACTTTGGCACCATTAATTGCGAATAGGTTTATGTTATCAGAGGCAGAATTCAGTTCGTTATTTTTAATCCGTTCTGGTGATAGAATTCGATGTGTAAGGACCATCCCAAGGTGAATGCAGTTTCGGGCAGAGTCCTTTCTGTAGAGCCGGATTCAACAGCTCCTCCGTTGAGGCGATGTTCAATAGCTCTGATGTCTTACCGGGTTTTCTTCCTCTCCTTCGCCAAGTTGACTTGTTATCGTGGAACGTTGTGTATCACTTCAAACCGAGCCCGGAGATCTTGGATGTATTTCTCAGGCGTTGTAGCCGCATCCGGAGGGCGCCCAAACAAGAGATCACATGGCAGAAGAAGGTCACGACCGATGAGCATCTTGGATGGAGAATAGCTGGTAGTCTGGTGTTTCTCTTCGACGCAAGTATGATTTCAGCAGCTTTCTGATCTGAGCCGGGTCTTTCACACGAGAAGTCGGCGTTACCAGGTGAGAATCCCTTCTCATGATGGATAGTCATGTCCTCAGATGCTGAAACAGTTTGCTGTTTTTGAAGTCCAAGGAGAAATTTTATTTCCTTAAAACGTCCAACCCGAGTATGCAAGGATCTGTAATAGCCGCCACAATATAATATTTCATTCCTTTCTTGTAATAATATTTCTCCTTCTGTTACAATACTAGTTAACAATAACTTCTAAATCGGCAATGTGCAAATGATGCTAGTGAAAGAAATCCTGTTGCAATGTCTGACGCGATAGTTTTATATGATCAGATTTAATCCACTTAAACCGAAACGTATGATCAAAATAAACCAGACTATATTCCATATTTAATAGTAGTTGCCCTCTAAATATTTGCGACTTTATTGTCCGAACGAACATATCATTAGTTAGAAACACTTGAATACATTTATAAAAATTCTATAATTATAAGCAATTGAATAATGTAATAGCAATTCTAATATCACTAAAATTACGTACAGAAACGGAAACACCGCAGTAATACCCATTACAAAAATGCTCAGTACATCAAGGAAAAGTAAACGCAAAAGAACTCGGAAAGAAGCTTTTAAAACAACCAGTGTGTTAAACAACCATAATTGTGTTAAATTCACAAATTCCTTCATTTAATTAAGCTGTATCCGCTGTACTGCCACATCTAGTGTTGAGGGTTAGCAACATTCATTGTATTGATCCTGAGATAGACAGCTTTCAGAAGTTCACTAATAGCCATCTAGTATTCATTTCTAAAGCCACCAACTTCCCGATTACTTCAAAAATATCTCCATTGTTTGACAAATCATCTCCATAAAATGTCTCTATTGATTACGAATTTGGATATCTACGAATTTGCATATATATATATATTATAACTTCTCCGGCGAGAAGTTTTTTAACCTTAGCTAACTATTATTTAAACAGATTGCGAGTTGTTGTTTCTGATCCTTTTTAATCTTAATACGACGCATAATGTAAAATGAAGCAAAACTTAATAGTCATACTTAATAGTTTTCACAAACTTAAAATAATAGCGCAATCTAAAACTGCTTCTTATTATATTAAAGCATAAATTTTGCAATTTGTAATGGTTATAGGATTCAAGATTATATAAAGGTATAGCCGAAATCTCAAACTTTCTAACACTTTGATGGTATCTTCTGTAATTAACTGCTTAAGAAATTTCCAGGAACAACCAATATGTCTCTGAATGTGCTCCAAAAACACTGCAGTTAACATACTCGGACAACATGCCAGCGATAGGGTGTAAGCTGCAATAAGCCCAGGGTTAAGATTAACATTTTACGTTCAAACTATCTTGCTGGCTCTAAGTTTGCATAATTTCCTGTTCCGAAAAAGTACTAGTGGCAGAGAAAATAAGCACATGAAATATTTAAACTTAAAATTAATTATTAGTAAAGCAGTAACAGTCGCAATATTATGGCCATTAATTAGCTCTAAATTATTTATCCCTGTCTTTAAATATTGAAGAATCTGTAGATGTGTACACTTGCACACACACACACACACAAGAAAAGAGAGAGAGACAATTCTCTATATCGCGTTCTACTGGGCCAACTGACGAAATTTAACTTGTGTTTTTCATGCATCGAAAGCGCGACTTAAGATGTATATTTAAATCATATATATAGCGTTGTCCTAATATAAGTATTTTGACACAGAATCGGACTTTTTCTGAAATGACATACTCATTTTTTCCATATTTCAATTCTACGTCTCGAATTTATGCCCAGATATTAAATTTTGTAAAATTTGACGAGAAACTTACAGAAAACTTAAAACAAAAATTATCTTGGTGCGTTTTTTCAGTGTAATTGACTTAACGAAATTCTTAATTTAAAGTAACCTATTTTCCTTTCCATTTTTTCAATGTGCACGAACGGAAAAAAAGGTGCATCGTTCATTTTTTCAAGTATTTTTAACAAAGTGAGTAAAACACATTTGGTGTTATTATCGGTTATACTAAATATGCCAAATTTCAAGACTCGCTTATACATAAATTCACGTATACATTGGGAAATTTTGAATAAAAACTTTAATTTTTGTAGGTATGCTTAGAAGTTAATGTATTTTAGAGTTATGGTAAACATTTTATACGTTGTAATAAAAAGGGTTTTCGGAAAACTTTCGGAAGTTACTAAAAAATGCAAATTTAAAAAATGAAACAGAAAATATCTGGGAGTTTCATTTGGATTGAACCTAAATTTTGGACTGTGGAAGAAGTAATTCAGGAAGCTTAATAAAGAAAGAGAGATTAATGAACACGTAACAAATTCAATTAACACCTGAAGAATTAAAATTTTCAGTATTAATTTTTTAAAAACTACTTGTGCGTTTTTACAGACACTTTGGCATAGTTTGAGTCGTAGACTCGAAATATAGAATAAAATAGGTTTGTCATTTCAGAAAAAGTCCGATTTTATGTCAAAATACCTATGTTAGAACAATACTATATATAAATCTAATATAGTAAATCCTAAGTTCTAATAAGGAAATCCTAAGTTGCAGTTTCGAGGCATAAAAACCGCCTCTTAAATTTTGTCAATCGGCTCAGTAGAACAGCAGATATAGAACTGTCCTATTTTTTGTATGCATAGTGTATATACGTATATTCCTCACACTGGGAGAAATAGGTTGCATATAGAATCACCAGATTTTAAACACACATAGTCTTACATCAGCCCATATGCGACTTGAATCCGAATTTTGAATTTCCGCTTTCTTTTTTGCTTACTTTGTATGAAATTAATGGTTTTATGATTAGAAAACTCAGAGAATTAGAAGCGGGTAGAGGCAACGCTGGTTAAAAAAAACATTTTTATCTCTGGCGAACCAGGTTGTTGCCATTCAGCAAAATGTAAGCTATTTGTCTTTCACTTCTAATCAACAATCTGGGTTATTTAAAAGTAGTGGGTTGCTATGGCTAAAATAAAATACTTTTATCTTCCAAACCCCAACCTATTGGCATTACGCAAAGCGTAAGTATATGACTTTAAAATTATTTGTTACTGGTTAACAAATCAAGCAATTAAAAGCAACAAACGCAGGTCTTAACAAACATTTTTATACTTCTTTATGTGTCTAATTTAATGAAAAATGCATATAAATCATGAAACGCCTGATCAGCCTACAACTTCTTTTAACAATATGAAATTTAAAATGTTACTCAGATAAACATAAAATAACTGTAATCTAGTTTATAATAATCAAAACTACAAAACAAATAAATACGTACCTCCCAAAATACGATGTTAGAACACGAAACGTATTACTATGCTACTTCTAAAAATTCAGGCAAATATTAGTATTTATTTATAGTAAAATACAAAATGGAAAATATGTCTCGAAAATTGCTATGCATTTAATAGCGAATCTTTCTATTTTTTTACCTTTTATTGCTTTTTTTCCAGAAACTTAGGTTTTATGACAGTATATAGGCATATATTTACGCTTATAACTATAAATTTGACTCAAATGGGATTTTTATAACTTCTTTCCATTTTTATGTGAGACTTTATGATTCATTGCACAACTGGTCTTTGTTTATAGCATTTTTGTTGCTACAATAAAGATGCATATGCATTGACTTTATTTATTGAATAAGTTATACGTCATGGTTTTGCTTATGCTTAATATCTTGGAAATTCTAAAACCTGAAGATCTAATAATTGCTAAAATGGATTTCAGCAGAAAAATAGGTTTTAAGTTGTTTATAAAAGCTCTTTTTATTACCAATAGCTTTCATTAGAAGTGAAGTGGTTAAGATTACGAATAGCCATAGAGTCAGCTTTCAATTAACCGGAAATACGGCCACGGTTGCCTTCAAATAACGGATAATCCGAAGGCCATTAGGAAATGGATGCGAAGAACAACCCATATTACAATTAACAGAAAATATTATTTACAGATTACCTATATTTTAGACCAGTCTCACCAGGAGAATAAGTTCGTTTTGTTGCACAAATAATATTATTAAATAAGTATTAAAAATAAGCCTTCAAAAATAACACGGAAGAATCAGCATTGTTAGAAATAAAGAAGGTCAGTTATGAAAAATAATAAAGGACATATTTTACATGAACATTTAAACAAAAGTTTTAACTTCATAGCCGAATAAAACAGTAGGTAAGCAATGTTTTTTGGGCAAGAGATCACCTGGCAAAAATAATCTCCTATAACTGCAGTTATACCCTTCTCCTACACATATTTCTTTTGCGTTTTGTACTATTTTTATAGATAGTTTCAATTGATAATTTTCCGTAGATAGTTATTTGCGATTTTTATATGTTCTATAGCTAATCTTAATGTTGATGGTCTGTTATTTCTTTCATCATTCCTTAATAAACAAACTTTGAGTTTTTAGGCATGACCTAACAGGAATTTGATTGCAATTCGTCCCAAACTACTTATTTGTTGTTAAACGAACTAACAGCATGAGGATTTCATATTTTTCCTCATATGTAAAATTAATGTGAGTGGAGGTTCCTTTAGGAAGGCCTCTGCTGATGTGTGATCTGCGCCATATCATAAGTACTGTATGCAGAAATTCGCAAGAAAGGAATAAAACTACTTTCTGTGAATAAACAGTAAAACATATGATATGTACACCATATATGATGTACCGGGTATGACTCCCTTGTACGGAACATTAAATTATGCGCATTTTTATTGCAATTCATTTATGCGTATTGGTTTGAATTAAATCTACTTCGTCAAAAGCGCATAAACCAGAACAAAATAAATGCACTCTTTAAAATTCACTATATTTGTTTACCATAGCGACACTCTGACACTAGGTTGACTTAACAGCGTTACATCTCATTAATTTTATAACTCAGAATGCGCGCAAATTACATCATCTGAAGAATTATCTAATCCTTGCTACATGTTCTATTCGAATACTATAATAAATCTAAAACGATGTATAAAAGAAATTAAACAAACAAAACAAAAGGAACAGCTTTTCAGAGATGATACAGCATTTCTCATTAGTTCTCACTTCACAACAGGGCCAAAATACATCAAAACTCAAAATATCTATATTAAAAATTACAAAGTAAATCTTAAACACCCTGCTAAAAATGCCCCGTAGAAACCCATAAAATATTTTTATGAGGAATTGGCCTACGGGTACTCGTACAGTTCTGCGGGCATCCGTTGGCCAAATTACCATAAAACACCGTAGAAATAAACTCGTTTAGCTGTGCGGGTACCCATAGACCAAATCCCCGTAAAATCTTGTACGATTGTAGGGGTACCCGTAGGCTAAATACTCATAAAAACCCATAGAAGGAAATCCATACAGCTGTACAGTTACCTGTAGGCCAAATCCTCGTAAAAATCCATACAACTGTACAGGTACCATTAGGCAAAATCCCCATAAAAACCCATAAACAGAAACCTGTAGAATATATGGTTACTATAAACGAAATCCCTGAAAAAACCATAGCCAGAAACCAGAATTTTATGCGTATCCATAGGCCAAATCTTCATTAAAAAATTGGATATTCCATAGTTTCCTCATAAAAACTAGTAGACAAAAACTCAGACCTATGCTCATACCCATAAGCCAAATCTCTGTAAAGCCAGTACACCAAAATCTACAGACTAATACAGGTACCCATTGGCAAAATCACTGCACAAAACAGTAGATAAAAGCCCATAAATAAAACCAATAGAATTATACCGTAGTTTAGTATTCATACATAGAACGGGTATCCATACACAGAATCCCTATAAAAAACAATAGAACTGTAGATCATAAACCAACAGAAGTTTCCATAAAAACTAGTAATTATAATCATAAACCAACAGAAGTACACAATTAGCAGTGATGAAATGTAACCTAAATAGGGGGAAGCACACAGAGTAATTGTAAATAAAATTCAACGCAAAGAAACTTGATAAAATTTTATAAATGTCTAGAAGCCTACAAGCCCCTGTCCTTCTCTATGCATGTCAGTATTTATAAACATATTACAAAATATTTATATAAATTCTCTTTACAAAATTTAAACTTCCTTTTTTCAAAATAAAATTAATAGAAAGATAATAATCAATCATGATTCACAACTATCAAATGATATATGTGTGTGTATATATATATATATATATATATTATTGATTTGATTATATGTATACTGTTACGTTTTTCTTTAAGTACGTACAGGTTCGTGGATTTAGAGTGAATAATGACGATCCTCGATGAAGTATCGAAACACAATTTATTGGTCAGTATTTTACAAGACAGCTCCACAATCACGCTTATAGTCGTCGAAGAACTACTGAGACAATCAGCGACACAGCCTTCAGAGTCTCAGGCTATAACGGTGGAGACAGCTTCACGGCAAAGCACCAGAGAAGGGCTCCCGACTCTGCTCGGTTATTCTCGGAACTCTTGCGTACTCTCGAGACTCTCCGCGCTACAACTCGCGATGCACTCGACAATACACTAGAGTACAGCCTCCGACTTTGTTCGGTCGTTCAATAAAAAGCATTCTAAGATAAAACTCGACAAAGCACTAACTCGCGATACACTAAGAGACTCTCTCAATGCACTCAACGACCAACTCGGCACTAAACGAGACACTCGCTCACTGACTGACTATCAACTCGGTAGACTAGGCACTGACTTCGCTTTGACTCTCCGCGTACCAGCAGGGTTTATATAGCTTTTTTCTTATGTTCGAGAGTATTCTGGGCTAAACAAGTAAGAATTCGTTTTACAAGGGTCTCCATCCGTCCATGATATATCGCCAATTTTGTCGGCAGATGGGCGACTTCTCGCCAAATGTGGCAACCCTGCCGTTCATTGCCATTTTCTGGCAACCCTAAGCCTGCTTTCCGAGGAAGCTATCTTACCGCGCCTGGACATTTCGTAGCAATACACATAATACTGTATCTGATCGCATATATATGTGTATTACACTGTATTTAAGTTCTTTAATTGGGAAATTAAACAATGAACTTTAATTACATCAGCTTGTTTAACAATTTTACACCTAACCAGAATGTATTGCCAAAGGATGGTACTGTCTAGCATCTGCTTAAATTTTAAGTTACCTACAATGCACTAAACCAAATTTAAACAAAACTAGACAAAACCCTAATTGTCAAGAAGGGAAACACTGTTACAAGTAAAAATATTAAATAAACAAGCAAGCAAAAAGAATAAGGAACTTGATTATTAGAAATTTAGCAGAGTTCAAATTTAGCATACTTGCTATCTCCTTAAAACTCGCTTGCCACTAATAGCAACCCCCTGCAGCTTTTTAGGATACACATAGACGTTTTGCATGGAATTTGAATCCTAGAATATAATGTAGTGAAGAAATAATAACATACAAATACTGTGTCGACCATCTTTTTACAGTACTTTAAACTCTGCCTGTATCTGTCAGAATATAAATGAAACATCAATATAAGAATTTAATAAACTTAATAACACCCAAAATGCAATGAATTATATTGTAACAAAACTTTAAAAAATTTACGAGACTCAACAAATCCCGATTCTCAACACACAGTTCGGGAATTGAGGAAATATCTCATGGCGTATAATCTAACTTTTAGTGTTGTTATAATTTTCCACACACTTTATATAAATAAAATCTATAACATAGTAGGTATTTATACAGCATGTAGTTCTTTATCTAAAAATGCTTAAGAATTATATTTCATACTATATATATATATATTACTAATTTATTATTACAGAAGATGTTTCATATATCATCTCCAAGGGAAATAAATTTAATTAAAGCGATGCATTATTGGAATAAATTTAAGTCGCTGTTTTAGGTATAAGTTATTTACATTTATATCATTATTAGAAAAAATACTTTAAAAACTGTATAGAAATATTATTTTTAGCTGTAAAATATCTAAATAGTAAAATTAAAAAGTAAAATTTAAAGTACTGAAAAGATAGCTATTGCTATTGACCGTAAATTATATACTATAAAAATACCACTTCGTGCTGAGCATTTCCTGTATTTAGCCTGCCAATGAAATTCATATAGTGCAGTATTTAGCAATATAAATAAAACTACTACACAGCCTTATACTCAGAGTTAAAATTACTGTCATCGCAATTAAGTAGATATAGCACATATAATTACATTTGTTTATAAACAGGTTTTATGTTAATATCTAGACAAACAGATAAATTAAGTGCAGAAAATTGTAACGACCATTTCCGCAGTATAACTAATGAAAGAAAATAATGCTTAAATATTACTCTAACTATATTTGAAAGCAATGCTAAAACAATGCCTTTACAAGACTCATGATTTGAAAATCTTTGGTTTTAACTGTCTTGTAAAACCTTTCAATTACTTATGCAAAATTCATATCCAAGTACAAATTACTATACCTAAATCAGCTGATTATGCAGTGAAACTTTCTTAAAGCATATAAATCCACAATTACAGATAATGCCAGTTTCTTGTAGCCGTCCAAAACTATCAGTGATTTTAAGTACTGTTATTTAATTATGTTCCTGACAAATGGGTCATTGTTACAGATGGTTATCTAAGAAACTAACCACTATATGAGGTTTCACTTAATGTAATTTTTTTCCAATAAATAATTCATATTTTATATTTCCAAGACTAACACCTTTAATATGACATAAACTCTACTAATTATTCACAACTCTAATTCAAAAGCAATTTATGAAAAAAAAATTGAAATTTTCTTCATGAAATTAATAATGATGAAAATTAAAATATACATAAAAATGTTTGATTATATGTGTTTTAACAAAATAGCACAAAATATTTAATGTAACATTTGGTTCTAGTCTCATACTTGTGCAGAAATACATAGACCAAAAAGAAGAAAAAAACAATGTAAATAATGTAAGCTACTATAATCATCTAAATTTTCACACAATTTTAGTAATGCAAAAATGATTCCTTGGCTTGTAGGTCTTGCCTACCTCATTTAATAAGTAATACACACATTAAATATTTCAATCTTTACTTTATTTAAATAAACTTACATTTTTTGTTTGCGAAATATAATGAGTACATTTTTTAAGACATTAAAAAAATATTCTTTCTGCTCAACCACATCACATTAGTCAAAAAATTAAAAATTGAATCATGCAAGACCTTTTTAAGTAAGGTACGCTCAAATTTATTGGTACATAATATTCAAATAATAAAGATCTACATGAACACGCTTCAAAAGGTATTTCTAATTATAATAAAGAAGCAAATTTTCAAAAATACAGTTTTAGTAGAATGCAATGTGCATCTGATGTAAACACACTGAGCCAAATTATCAAGTCTGAAATTATCACTTTTCAGTCTTTAAGCACATTGCTTTTCAGGATAAAAGTAAAGATGGAAAATCCATTTCACGCATAGAAAATCCATTTCAGAACTATTTAACTGTAAGAAACGTTCGCTGAAGCCATTAAGCACAATTACACGTGCATGGCTTTACTGTTATTTCCTTTCATATTATTTCATATTCACAGCCAATGTTAGTACTTTATTTTTCATTATAAATATCTAAACAGTAAAAATTGTAATATAGTAAATTATTTATTGCGTTACTAATGCCTACTATCCACCAAGACGGTAACACAAACATCCCATGACAAAATTCACAAGAACGGCGCCATATTGCTTCTTCTGAGAGCGGGGGAAGGATGAGAATTTTTGCCCTCACGTCAGCGTTAACACGGAGAAAGGTAGTTTGAATGTGGCCGCGTTAAAGAGATTATAATTAATACTGGTGTTTATTTGTAATATCAGAAATGTAGATGTATGCATATATAAGTGTGTATGTGTGTGTATTCAGAGAAGCAACTCGTGGCGAAATCATCTCCCTAAGATGACCGCCTCTGAAACTGACCAGTATTTCTGAAAACATAAGTATATTTTGGTATTGAAACATTCCTTCTGTAAGACGACTACCCGCAAAGAAAATTCTGGGAGTGTGCCTGGTCGCCTTAGAGGGATTCATTTCGTATAGGCAACCTCCCTAAGACGACATAAAAGATAAACGTATTTCTGAGAACATAAGTATATATTGGTATTGAGCGTCACCTATCTATGGCGACCACTTGCAAAGATACCTTTTTATGTGTGGCTGGTCGTCTTACAGAGACCTCGCTGTGTGTGGTGTATATGTTTACTGTTATTGCTTCTGACAAAAGTTTTTAAGAAATCAAATAAATGAGCATACATAGTAAAAACCCTTTTTGCGTTTCCAGGTTACTCTGATGGTCTTAAAGATATCATATTTTCACTCTTAGAAATACTGATCGTCTTAGAGAAGGGGTGGAGACGAGAGGGTCCACTGTATATTTTTTAATTTTAAAGCTTTCTGTTGGTTACAAAATAGTAATAACTAGAAATAACCTTATTTTGAACAGTATGCAAATAAATGAAATAAAAGTAAATAAATAAATAATTTAAAATAATCAGTAGACAACAAGAATACCAACGAATTTTAGTTTACTGACACCAGTATTAATTTTATTGTTTAGAAAAAGTTTATTGACGTCAGTTAGAAAATTAGAATAAACCCACATAAACCAACAGAGGATTTATTCGGCATCTATTTCTATTATATTGATACCAGTAAGAAAACTAACGAAAATCAATATAAACCAATACAAACCAATACAAAGTTGTAACACTGATGTTGGTTGTATGGGTGTAATATAATACCAGTAAAAAAATCCCACAGAGGTCAATAGAAACCAGTAAAAGTCAGTGGAGACCAGCAGAATTCCATAGGTACCAGTAGAAAGTTTTACTGGTTTGTATGGGGCATTTTGAAACCTGTAAGAAACCCCACAGAGGCCAACAGAAACCAGTAAATGTCACCAGAAACCCATAGAATTTTATGGGTACCGATGAAAACTTTACGGGTTTTTATAGGGCGTTTTTAGCAGGGAACTTATTCCCTCGAATAAATTCCAGAATGGATTAAGAATGATTTAATTCGCAATAATAAAAGAAGACGTTATCTTTGTCGTTGCGAAGCTTAGTTTCTCTAGATTGCCAACAAATCCACTTTTCTGTTAAGTTTTAAATATAAACAAATATGGCTGCTATAGTAAAAATAATTAGGCTTAGGTTCACTTGAACAACTTTTAAATTGTTTATAATTCTACAAGTATTACATGCAGATTTGCTAAAGAAATAAGAACCTTAACCGAAAGATAAGAAGAACATAATTCAATCATTTTAGAGCCAAAAATGGATAATTTACCAAGATATAAGAATAAAAAAAGTGAGATCACTGAGCCGAGTAACAGAGTGGGTATATATATATATATAATTTTGGTGCGGCTGATTGCAACCAAAAACTGAGGTGCACGTCTACACTAAACTGAGGTGCACGTCCTATAAATAAAATTTCCCCGTTCTGAGAATACTCGTTTTTGGGTTATGCGAGATACATACGTACGTACTTATATTTTCGTTGAAATATGGTACCCGAAGTTTTTCGTGATTACAATACTTCCTTTACTTCGTACAAAGAAGTAAAAAGACCAAATGCACTATTACAGAATTCCAGACACCTAAACTTACTGTATCATAACTTATCTAAGTATTATAAAATTCTAAATAACTGTATTGCACTTTTCTATAAGGTAAATGCGTTTTTACCGAAATTCAACTAAATTTCAATTCTTACTTTTCTTCTAGTCTGTTAACGATATTAATTTTGCTGTTCATTTAAAGGAAAAAAAGACGCGTAAAGCACATTATCCTCAAAAACATTTGTCATTTTTCAGTCAAGAAACACATTGAAAGGGCTAAAACTATGCAGACTGCAGTTACTTTGTGTACCGCTGGAAACATTCAATGCGTATAACATGATATCACCGCATTTGTGAATCTATTGTTAGAGAAAAATACGGTTTAATTATTAAACAATAATTACTAAGTAAACGAAGAAACGTCGACTTATAAAAACATATAATTTCTTTTCTGTTAGTATTTATAATCTATAAAATTTTATAAAATTCGAAATCTATCTGCATGCCATGCAGAATCATTTTAATTTATTCATTTGCCTTTTAAATGTGTTGTATTTATTTATTTTTCTGTAATTTAAATCAGTAACTAAAGTAAAAATTATGTTTATAAAATAATAATAAGCTTATGTTAATTAATCTAGAAACAACAAGGATTCGGAAAACTGAAGTTCTAGAAATCAGCATCTCGATAACTGAGGTTCTACTGCAATTTTATCCTACTATCAGTTTAATGAAAAAATAATACTGTTTTCAACAATGTGAATTTAACACCTTATAGAAAATTCTTACTAATTGTTTTTTAATTTTGTTTTCTCTACTTAACCGCCACTTCCTTTCGGATGTGTTAATTTGCATAGAATAAACTATGCAGGAAAAATGAACAACATCATTTCCCTCAAATATGAAAAAAAAGGAAAGAATTATCCCAGGAATTTCTTACTTGAAAACAGCGAAATTCCTAATTTCTTCAGGGAGAAGATGATCCAAGCTTCAAAACAAATCGATAATGCGTTAAGCACTTTTTAATTAGTGCTACAGGCGCTTTCTTTGTTATCTGCCTTAATGATATAGGACTGCTGGAAAAGTGCAATTAGATGTTGCGAGACACAGTAATGAATAAAACATTGCAGGTATAATCCTTTAGAAAAACTAGCTCCGTCTTTTATAGAAGAATTTAGTGGCTATCATTGTTTTCGTGGTTGAAGAGATATTATGCACTTATTTTTATTCTCCTAAGCTGATGACTAAGGATTTTATATTCAGAGAAGAGGCACAACATGTAGGTATTAAGCAAGGGTAAACACGTTTAATTTATTTTGAGCTAACTGGCAAAATTCGAGCTTTGTTTGGAAGCTGGCATTAAACGAATAAGCCTAGTGCATTCCGAAATACGAAACGTTTAATAATATTTCAAGTGCATTCAAGAGATTCGAATTCAAGATGTGCTTTGTTGCAAAAGGCGCACTTGCCAGCTTAGCAATTGAGTGGTTAGCGGCGAAGTGAGTGGATACGCCCTTCAGAAGTAATTATGCAGTCATGTTTCAGAAATGTGCTTCCGTGGATAATTTCTATACAGAAATGTTTTGTGGAATTCACTTTACATTTGAGAGAAGAGCAAAATTTCTGTTCAATCAAGTGATTTCAGTCATTGTGGATGTAGCTCGTGACAAAACAATGAATTTACATTAATTGCTGATTGCACCAACTTTATTGATTGCTGAATAGAAATTTTTGTTGCATGGTCATTTGTTAATCGTCCTGGTTAATGTAATGATAAGCGGAAGCAGATTGCTAATCTGAATTCCAGTGTGAGAGATGGACTTCACGTACGACATGGTTGGCTATGGGTGTCTCTGTGTTTTTAAGATTTAAAAAAGAAAGGAAAAATCAGATTTAAAGGTTATTTGAAGTTAAGATTAATATTTATCTTGCTTCTTTTTATCTTACATATTTATTCGTGAAATAGAATAAGTAATGCTACAAATATTAGCTGAATGTTACACATACAGTGCTACATCGGTATACGTTCACTCAAAGTACGAACCATTTTGAATAAATTCAAAATTTTTGTTGGGAATACTACTGAGCTTGATGAGTCACGAGTGCGCTCTCTACACATGTTTGCCTCTTTCGAGACAATGCTACGAATTTCAAGATAATGCTACGACAATGCTATGTTTACATCTTACAAGACAATGCTACAACTGTCCATTAAAGTCAGTTGCCACTATTCTATAAGCAACCCATTCTATAACGCTGAATTTTCAAGTGATTTTGGGTTTTTCCGAGTCAATGTTTCTTAAATTCGTTAATAATAAAATTTAGTAATGATAATGAGCACTTCAAGAGACGAAGAAAATTGTGATGATTACCAAAGAAATGGAAAAAAAAAGAGATTGTTGAAAAGAATGGAGATGACATGCCTTCCCAGAACTTGGCTGTTGATTACCGTATGCCAACTACGATGCTATCTATGACTCTGGAAAACAGAAATACTGTTACGGATTTCATATTTATTTGGCTATTTATTTAGAAATGTAATTAAAATTGCTTTATTTTCCTACGCATACGATTTTTGAAGGGAAAGCTACGTCGGAAAAGTAAAAATAAAAAAGCGCGTGCGTTTAATGTTTAATAAATAAACATCTCGTAATTGCTCTTGCCATCCACAAAAATCTAAGTTTTACCAGAATGATCTAGTAATAAATTAAAAAAGCTTATAAAAGCCGACTTGAAACACCTCAGTTCAGTTGTAGTTGTAGCTCTTTAATGCGAACTGCTGTTTGTTTACTTAATGCTATGATTGATTGTAACGAACTGAAATGAATTCTGTTTAACGTGTGAGATATTGTGATATTGTACGAATATCTTTGAGGAAATATTTCAATCTTTTGTTTTATATCTTGTGAAAAGAATAAATTTGTTAACTTTTTAACGACTGGTGCATTCAATCCTTTATGAACACGCAACAAGTTTTGGTGTCAGGAGTGGGGTTTTTGAATGCCAATGACACGAGCAATGGAAGAACAATTAAGGCAATTTATGGCAGCCTTTGGTGCATTTAAGGAAGAAATTAAAGCTGCCCAAAATTCCGTTAAAGAAGATATGAAAGCTCGTCAAGCATCACTTAAAGAGATGAAATTACCTGTATAATGCAAAATAAATTTGAGTCTACGGAAGGCAGAATAGACGCGGTTGAAAATAAAGTTGTACAAATTGAAAGAAAAGTTCCTTACGTGAAAGAGCAAATAGAAGAGAGAGTTTCGGGCGTGGAACAGCAAATAGGCTACAGAGTTTCTTCTGTTAAAGAAGAAATCGAAGGAAGAGTTTGTACCGTTCAACAACAAATTGATGACAGGGTTTCTTCGGTCACCAGGGAAGTTGATGCCTTTCGTGAAATTCATGTGCGACAGCAGGAAGCGATTCTGATGACTGAAAATTTTTACCCATGCCTGCTCGTCCCTCCTTGAAGTTATCGACGTATGATGGGAAGACCTCCTGGCAGGTGTATAAGATACAATTTTCTATAGTTTCGGATGGATTCCCAAGCTAAGGCCTGCCATCTTGCGCTTCTCTGAGAGCAGACGCAACGGATATCCTTCAGACTGTTCGCGAAAACAAGAGGCTAGATTTCAAAGCTCTCTCCTGCGCATTGGAGCTACATTTTGGGGGAAAATGTTTGAAAGACTACAGCAGGCTTTAATCAAAATCACGTCAATAGAAGCCCACTGAAATACTCCAAGAACTCGCCACGGATGTTGAAGGGCTGTCTCACCTCGCCTTTACAAAGTACCCAAGAGAAACAAGGGAAATACTGTCCCTGCAGTACTTTATCGACGGCATCCGGGATCCTGAAATACCGAAAGCACTTCGGAATGCCTGATGTGAAGGATTTAAAAAGTGCTCTGGTGTACGCCATGAAATTCGAGGCAAAACAGAAAGGACCGCGGGCAGATGTTGCTAGATAATGAAAAGCTCCAGTTTAAAGCGCTTCCGATTTCAGCAGTGAGTGGCGGCAGTAACGGATTTTTCCTCATGGGACACATCAGTGCAGTTCCTTGTAATATAACCATCGATACAGGAGGCAATTTTATTATCATTCGAAAAGATGAAAATCAACAATTGAAAACCAAACACATTTGGACGCCTCCCTGCTTTACCCTTCAGACTGTGTCCGGCGAGAAGATCGATATAGAATAAAGCCAACTTCAAACTTGATTTATAAAAGCCGACTTGAAAACGGCTAAGCGGAAATTAAACGTTAAAATTACGTTTGGAAGTGTTGCTTACCATCCCACGGCCTATGTGGCAGAGATTACAGACTGCAGGCTGTCCTTAGGACATAACCTTATTCGGAATTAATGATGAAGGAGTGAAATCTATCCACAAAATCATAGCTCAAGACGCTATCGCAAAACCGGCAAGAACAGAAATTTTACTTCCTGGATCCATAGCCGAAAATAGAAATTTCCGCTACAGCGTCATGGAATATCCCAAGAATTGTAATAGCCCTAAAGGATTACTAATAGCCTCAGCATTCTTCAACCTGTCGAGGACCGTTATCCCGGTGAGAGTTACCAATGTAACTGACAAGGCGAGAGTTATTAAGAAAGATGCAGAGGTTGCAGAATGTATTCCAGTAACCAGTGTTGAAAGAAAAATTAGCATCCCAGAAACCGTGTCTTCAGACAGCATTACATCGGAGTTATTGCAGAATACGCAATTAAACGATGAAGAAAGGAATGCTGCCGAGCGTATCATTGAAGATCTTCAAGATGTTTTCAACCGCTGGCGTGGGTCGCACCAGTTTGACTTAACATTGGTTATAATAATAAGAAGGTAAAGTGCTAGATTGATATAACGCACAAAAATGCACTATACAAAATCTATGGCAAATTCGTGGTAGTACGTGAGGATCGTCGACGCTCGAAGGTTAACAGCCACAGTTGACAGTGGTGGCAAGATTGAACATAAAAGGGGATAATAGAGACTACATTCCTCGCTAACATTGATACAGCTCTCTCAACATGACTTCATTCTAGAAGAGAAGCAGATTGTGAGTTCCTGGGGCAGCTGGTTCCACTCTTTTTGTTCCTGCAGGGTTCTTTGAGAGTGAAAGCGTGCTCTGCCAAGGCGATCCAGGCATGCTATAGAGAGTTTAGGTCTGAATAGCTGGCTGCCCAGTCCATCGGTTTGCTATCCTCGTTTTACTAAAATTCACCCCATAGTAGTCCCAAGTAGACAAAGGTTTAAGATCGTAAAAATAAACTGGGGGTCAAATGAACATCTGGAAAGGCAAACATAGTATTTAAATATTTCATCTGCTTGCAGGAAGACCTGATGTTTGCTTTCTTCTCACTTCCCTCTAGAAACTTTCTATAACATGGTGTAGAGGATATCAACGTGGACTAAACACCAGTGAGGAACCATTTGCTTCACAGCTGTGTCTAGACTTAGCTTAACTATCGATTCTCAACGTACCTCCCACCTGGAAGGAAACCAGGAACCTGCCACCTGCCCTTCAACATTGGAGAAAAGGGGCATTATAACAGTGGAGATTTGATGGTCTGAGCGGGCATCATGGGTATAGAGACTTTCCTGTGTTTGCGAGAAGCTCCAGGAAAGAACAGGCAAGAACCCTATATTTGCTTTTTCAAACGTGCAGTGGGCCTTCAATTCAGTTTTATGGACGTTAACCCTTGTCCACATAGGGCAAAGCTGGTGAATGCTTTTTTGGAAAGTGATCACATTCATCAGATGGATTTTCCAGTGAGATCTAAACCTTATGGAATACGGCTAGGTTCTATGAATGGTAAATTTAACTCGTTTCCTCCCTGTTAGATTCCTACAGGACCTGAAAGATGCGTCGCTCGCTACAAGACTGTTGCCGCAGGAGTGGCACCGACTGCCTCATGGATTCGCAAAATGCTTAATTTTCAATATGATTTCATGTTTCTAGAATTGTATGATTACTGGAGAATGCTCTCTCTTTTAGAACTTCCTCTGCCGATGAGCCTTTCTCGTGATATATATATATATAAATATACTATGACATATGTATACTTTCATAGATATGTAAACAATGTCTGATGTATGGCATATATTTTATTTTATTTTTATATAAACAGCATATGCGCCAGATTTCATTAAAATCTACCCATCAGTTCTGGAAATAATCAATTGTTAACTTAATTGTTTCTTTGAACACTCTTGTATAATCAGTCAAAGAGAAGACGTGAGAAATGACAGAGCATAGAAAAGAAAAAGACCGATAGATACAATTTTATATATTCAGGAACTTCTGTAATTTGCTTTCTAAAATTGAAATATTTGTTTCCAGAGTTTTATTTTGTATCATCACTAAAAATTAAAATTTGCTTATCTTCGTTAACCTTTTTCAGACCTCTTTACTAACCACATTATCGAGTTTCTGCTTTGATTAAAGTTTATAATCTCATATTACGTAATTTCTTAAAAGTCGATAAATGCCAGTATCGTTCTTGATTGACTGCCTTGAACAACCTGAGAAATTACCCACATGGCTCAGCGGAGTATTTTAAAAGTAAATCTAATAACCAGTAACTCGAGCGCTGTTATTCTGTAATTGGTGTCCAAGCATTTTATACCCTGGACAAAGGATAAACAGTTTACGGTAATTAACCAATGAGAAACATGTCAAACAAAGTTTCAAGAGAAGTTTAATGCCGCAGAAGAAGGAAGATGTTTTAACAATTTTTACATTTTTAAAACGTTTTTAACAATTACTATTAGAAAGTATTAGCTATGGAAAACTTTTAATATAGCTAAGGAAATATATTTTTATTCATTTTTGTACTCCATTTGTATGTGTATTTTTCATTACTGTATTTCTTCTGTTGCTATGTTTACGATCTCTTTATTTACTTTCTATAGAAAATTCTAGAATTTAAGTGACTTCTGAATGCGTATTACAGCATTCAAAGCATGCAAGTATACAAGATCTAGTTCTGTTTAGAAAGACTTAACATTATGATAATGGATTGATAATTGTAAAAAAGGAGTATTAAAGTGGGGGAGAGGTATATTAATAAAAACTTAATATTTTCAGATTTTTAAGAGGTCTTAAGCGCCGGATATATGTTTTCATGTTGGTCCTCGTAAAACAAAAATTTATATGGAAATTAATTTTATGAGTATTATTATTTTCTTTATCGGAGTCAATTGCCTTTAATATTCGCATAGTAGAAGCTTTTCCTTTTCCACCGATAATGGTTCCACCCACTGGGTTTAGTTAGCTTTTCGCAATTAAAAGAATCATGTGCATCCAAAAAAGGAAACTTTTGGCCAATTAACGAAAAAAGGTGCGGCAGGAAGGAAGGGCAGGTAATGTGTCCAGACAATTGAGTTCAATATTTACACAGCATATACACACAGCAACAATATTTGCATGCAATGAAGGAAACAAAATAGTTGTGCATATGCACAGATACAATATTCTAAAAACACAAACTGTAGCAGAATACACAGCGATGAAATGTGTACAAGATAATATTTGCTTAAACATTTCCATATGAATACAGTTAAAAGGAAGGTATAAAACTAAAGCAATATATAAGTTGTTATAAAGACAGAAAATGTCAAATTGTTGTCAGGTGCACAGAAGGTTAGCGAGCAAGTGTTGTTATGTTCAGAGTGAAATCTTAATTCAGACTGAGTTAGTTTTTGTTCTCAATACATTTTGGATATGATAATATTTTGATAAACAATGCCATTTGAATATTGCTGAAAGCAAGGTTGGGGGTTCATTTTAAATGATATCTTCTGGTATGTGCACTTGTACAGTCAAACAAATAGTGATCAACATTATCGACTCTCCCGCAGTACAGAGTTCTCTACTTCTGAGGCCAAACGTTGCATATAGGAACTCTATGTGCCATGCGTTGTTAGGTACTGGATAAATTGCGGACAGCCTCTGATTAAGTTCTGATCGACTTTAGGAAATATGCTGTGCAGTCTTCTGCCGGTAATGGTCATGTTCCAAAAGTTGTCTATTCTTTAGAGTGTTCAGTGTTCAGAGTGGCTTCAAGATATGAAGCAGAATAGAAATGCTTGTCCACGCGTATTCTCAGAAATAACCTTAAAGCGGGTGACTGAGGGTTCAATAAAAAATGTACTACATTTTACCTTTAATGATGGGAAGTTGGATAATTCTGAAAATTGCCAGTTTAAAAATGTCTGTCATTGTTTCTGGGAGAAAAATAGAATTATTTCAAGTATTTTAATTACTTAATTTGCTTTAGTTAGAAAGCATGAAACAAAATAAAATGTTGCAATATTTGTTTTGGAACCCATTTATCGCGGCACATTCTATGCAGCATAATTAAAATAAACAAAATAAATTGCATGCCAAACATTAAAATTCACATTGAAAACCATTCTCAAAAAATCAAAATTATTATGTTTATATAATATAACAAGATAAAATTTGCAATTTCGTAGAATGATTATATTTATTATTAAAACATTAAAGTAAAGCTATCAAAATTCTCTTTAAATGAATAGAATATGACATTGAAATTCACTTGAAAAAAGTGTTTTTCATGCTCTTTCTTGTTCTACAGGAAAAGAATTATAAACGCAAAATGAAAAAACTAATAAATAATATGAAATCATAACGTTTTACCAAGTTTTAAGAATTCGTATAATATTTTTTAAAAGTAACTACGTACTATGGTGACGTTAGCTTTTCTTCAGTACATTTGAATTCGTATAATTTTCGTAAAAGTAACGCGTGGAGGATATAAAAAACAAAAATATTATACACGTATTTCAACAAAATTATACGCATATTTTTGGAGGTGTGCTGCCTGAGCTGAGACTGAAAGGGAAGCTAGTTCGGAGGTAGTTTATAAGGTATTTCTCCCGCCTTCTTCGCATGCCTTCGTGGTGTAGTGGTCTGCATGCTCGACGCGTAACCGAGAGGTCCGTGGTTCGATTCCCGGCGAAGGCGTTGCTCATTTTTCATCCCAGTCTTGCTTCGTAATAACCTAATGTCTCTACAAGTTTACTATCTATCTCATTGCTAGATCTGCAAACCTCATGAGAATATCAGTCGACAGCAGAAAGGAGGTGTCGTACAAGAAAACAATTTTTTTTCATGTTATGATTTAGGAAATATATTTATACCTTTAGTGGGGACATACAAAAGAATGTTTCGATAAACTGAAATTGACAAGTCCCAAGTCGATATCTAAAGAATTAGCTGGAAGAAAATTTTTCTCTGTACAGTGAAGGCCTACACGCTTCAAACGGTTATGTTTGAGACAACGTGTGCTCCGTTCGTAGGCCCAGCGGATACTTCTTCAAGTAACCTTTGAGGAAGAAAAGACTTTCCTTTAGCCTCATCCTTAGTTTTAACCGACGTCTACATGGGCGATGTCTTGTTGAGAGATTCAAACTTGATTCAAGCCAAGAATCTTCAGAGATTAGTGGATTGAAACTACACAAATGGCATAGTAACAAATCTGAATTAAATGAATGGAAGTTTTCGAAAATTATCCTTTCCACCATTCAGCTGAAGAATAAATTGTGAAAGCTCTAGGAATGAAGTGGAACACTCACAGTTATTCTTTCTGCTTCAAAGCATTTATTGAACTTGGAAGCGCATAACCAAACGAGCAGTATTGTTGGATATAGCTCGCATTTACAACTCCTGGGTTGGTTGGGTCAGTCATTACCAGAGCTGAAATGTTAGCAGTCATTACCAGAACTAAAAGCAAAAGGGTAATGGTTATGTCAAATTGATTGACACAAAACATTTTCCGGATCGATATCTCTTGAATGGCACAACTTTGTCTCAACGTTTCTCATACTCAGAGATTTACGTATTCCGAGGGGTATGTTAGGTAACGATATGGGAAGCATTGTTATTCATGGATTTCCTGATGGCTCAGAACATGCATATGCAGCTTCAGTTTATTTTTAAGTTAATTCAAAAGAAAAGCCTGTATCTGGTCATCTTTTATGCAGTAAGGAGCGAGATTAGATAAAAATGTTGCTATCCATACTGGAGAACGTTCGGTTCACACGAATCTGAGCTTCAATCATTACTATCCCATAGATTTGCCAGCTGGCCACAAACTAATGAAGCTTATCATGGAATATAATAGAAAGTACTTACATGTAGGACGCCATAAACGCAATTACATAACTAGAATTGTAAACAGGACAGATAGTAAGTTAACACGTTGGCAGGGGAGAACAAAAATTGTCCAACAAGTTGGAAAAAAATGGCACTGCGATTATATTAACCACTTGCAACAAAGAGCTATATAGCAGTTTTCTAAAGATAATGTTTCTCCTCGCGCTCTTGCATTGCTCAAGGAAGATATTTTACCTACCTTTAAATGAGTTTTTTGTCGAATAAAAGCAGTAACAAATGTAGTAAAATTCGTGCGGTAATCATAAGAACACTATCTGGTAACTTTAGAAATATATTTCAAATATTTGTGGATTGCCTGTTCAATGAGAAAATGCTGTTTTCAGTCTACTATAAATATTTATTAACTCTAATGATATTATTTTATATGCATGTTATACTATTTAGAAATTGTTTTTTGCATGTTTATGTTAAAAGATGCGATATTTCAATGTTGGGCGGGATGTTGTAGGTCGTTAGACATTTCATTTTAAAATAAAAAAATAAAAGATTGTATTTTAAAAATGGGCATGAAATCACAAACTCTAAAGATTTAGGCGTCATTTGTGTTTTACTATTACTGTTTTAGCTTCAATTATAGCTTGTTTTGTGGCTTGAATTCTTATAAAATAAATTTGTTTTTAGTTTTTCTGCTAATAGTAGCATTGCGTTCCACTTATCAATTTATATACACCCAAAATTATCTTTCACTGATCATTATATATAACATTACATACATGTAATATAGCGTTTAAAATGGAGGTATCAATTTGTTATTAATACTCGTGATTTTGCCACATCACTATAGCGCAATCATCAATTTCTCATTGCCTGAAATAAATGTTATCAAAAGCGCAAGAGCTTTTATTTTCAAATTTCAACTTAAGTAAGATGTATTTAAGTTTGTAAACTTATTCAAGTTGTATTATCGCAGCTGAAAATTCCAGGTGTAGAAATAATATAATTAAGTTAATAATATCTTACTTTTTTCTTATTGCGTATCATGACACCCATGATATTGTTGTGTAGCAAATTCACTTAATTATTTAAGCTTGACTTAAGATTTAATTTTTATTATTATTCTAAATTTATGCTACACAACGTTATTTTATTTAATATGCTGTATTTATATTTGCTTTGGTTTAATTTTTAATTAGGGGTTTTTGGTACTTGAGATTTGTTCGTATCTTCCACTCGTTACTCGTAAACGCGTTGAAACACACAATGGAACTGGGTGCTTTTCTAGGTAATAAACTTGATTTAATATTACTTACCTTGATCATTTATTAATTTATATCACTGGATGTAGAAAAATTAGCCTTTTAATTTAAGATTACTTTCAAGTTTCTAGCTCTTACAGTTTTTAAGTTACAGTCAATTATTTAACTAAATTTTTGCACTTCGCGAGGAAAAGGTCTTGGGAAAGGATTGAAAAAAGTCGCACCTGTAGCTGGATTCTAAGGCTTTGCTTGAGAATTTCCGGTGGGTTCGTTTGGGTTTGTAGGTTTTTTCTCACTCCTGCGTCAGATTCTTCGCATTTCCTTTGGCGTGCATGGCGATATTTGAATTTGTGTTTAGTTTAACACCTCGGAATTTGGAAGATTTTTGCAGGGGTTTGTTCGGGGTGTGGCGTACTGGATTTTTTCACCTGGTTTAGCGGGGCTTGGCGATTAGTGGTTTCCTGCTTTGACAAAAAGCCGGTGCAAGTGTCAATCGCGCTCTCTTTTTGCGTTGCTTTCTTGTCCTGCGGGTAGCTGTGCAGCTTCGAAGGTTGTCTTCGTATTGGAGGCTTATGGCTCCCTTTATTGGCAAAATGGACAATGAACCTTCCTTAAATCTTCGTTTACTTGCCTCGAGTGAAAAGTCTTAGATAATGAACTACAAAATATTTACTTGGCTACTTGAGTAATTATTCTTCGAAATGCACTTCAAAATTCAGGAGTTTCTGAAAAAAAAAAACAAGTTTTATTTCCAAGATGTTCTGCTGATGAACTCTCCCTCTGAGCTGATGACTCCCATATCACCCACGGCTCCCAGCTACCGGTGGCAGCTCCTGTCTTGCTGGATGAAGATCTAGTAGTCTGCTAATCCTGGATCATAGTTTCCATCCTGATGTTTCTCCGATGACAATGGGCCGGCTACAAAATCTTCTCGGGCTTGAGACGAAACTTTCTACTACAGCATGTTCTTTTCTACAAAGTTCCGGTTTGGGAATCTTCAGATAAGATTTATTTTTCTGTACGCTTTAGTTCTTAACTTAAGTTCGTAAGAAGAATTTTTACTTAATATTACAGTTTATAATTATCTCCCAAAATAGCAAGAGGGGTATTTAATTATTTCCAAAATGTAGTTATGTTTTAATTTAAATGTTTGCTTTAAAGGATTTGAGATGTTGAGGAATTTAAATTCTAGTAGCTTTTGATGAACATGCTGACTTTGCTGAGATTAAAGTAAATTGTTAACTGTCATAATATATCTCCAGTTTTAATGCTCCTAATTTTTCCTATAAGGGTGGTTGTGATGTAACTCAATTAACCGAATTTGATCGAACCTAATAAATAAAAGGGGGGTTGTTATGAAATTTTTAATGAGTTTGTTTAAAGATTTTTTAAAAAAATATTATGAAATTAGAAATTTTGTTTTATTTGGTGAACTACAAAAAATGCTAAGTTAAGGTATATAGTAAAACTGTACTTGCTGAGTTTAAGAAACTGGAAAATTGAAATAGAATTTTCGCTCCTTGTTAATACTCTAATTACCTTAAGTAGGTAATTTTAAGTTGTTAGGAATAGCAGATTTCTTTTAATTCTCTGTGCAATATAAGATCTTAAATTTAAGATTGTTAGCTTGCTATTGTTCTTTATTTTGTGCAGGTGTACCAGAGAACAGAGGCTCCATTTCCTGGCTGACTAAATCGTCTGCCTCACATGGATTATAGCCTCTGCCTCCAAGCATTTATTTTTCAAAGTAAAAGATACATTGGAAAACAAGGCCTTCCAAGACATAAATATGAGTCTATTATACAATTGTTATTACAAATACACTTTTCAAAATTAATAACACAGTGAAAGAAATATGTTAATAAAGTCAAATACTTCAACTTCTAAAAATCAACATTCATAATAAAAAAACCTCAAAATTATAAATTACAATCAGAGTTATATCGAAAATTACAATATGTAATACTATTACCAAATCACAATGCAAAACAGAGCAATAGTAAAGTGTAAGAACTTAATAATTGTTAAAGGAAATAGTTATGAATTTTTATAAATTTTAACTCAATGAAATAGTTATGCTTAATTAATAGTTTTAGAAGTTATTTGTGGTTTATTTTGAACTTGGCAGAAATTTGTTGAAAACACATGTTTATATTTCACTGTTAAAAGAATAAAAATGGTACATTTATCTCAGGTTATTTTGATACCCCGGGGTAGGATGTGTTTATTACAAAAATTGATTTTTACATAATTTGATATGTTTCAAAAAATAATTTCTAAGGTTTTCTTGAAAGTTTATACTGATTTAGGTGTTTCTTTTTTTCATATGTTAAGACACATTGATTCACTAGTATCAAGGTTCAATGAGTTATTCACTAACATTTTAAATTTCACAACGTAATGGTAAAATTTGTTTAGTTTTAGTCAACTCCACCCCATTTGGTGTTAACAATATGAAAATAAATTTAGTAATGTAATATTGCCTGTGAAAGATCATTTCAAAAGATACAGCACACTAACTTTCACTAAGCATACATGAGGTGCCTAAACTTTCTTTTTAAATATAATTTCTGAGCAATATCATTGTTTCTGAATCCCTTCTTTACACCCTTTTGAAAGGTCTATAATTCCAGTTATATTTCATCTGTTATTACACTATTCAACTCATTAGATACACCCAAAGTAAGTAATTGAATAATGAAAGTTTCTGTTTAGAAATTGAAAACTATTACTCCCCAGTACTGACAATTTTAATCTTTCACTAAATCTAAGCAGCACTTATTATGGAACCAGATGGATGTTCATAATAAAAAAAGGGAATGTATAAGTTATTTTTCCCGTCTTCTTCGTATACTTTCTTGGTGTAGTGGTCAGCACGCACGTTCGACTCGTAACCGAGAGGTCTGTGGTTCGATTCCCGGCGAAGGCTTTGCTCATTTTTCATGTCTCCTGCTTCCGAAATAACCTAATGTCTCTACAACTGGCGCCCAAACTAAAAAAGCTGGTAGATCATGATGATTCTTCACCACCGGTGATTGGGCGAATTTGGCGATTAGGTCCCCAAAACTGCAGTCGCCCTTTAAAAGGGGAGTATATAAAGTATTTCTCCCGCCTTCTTCGCGTGTTTTCGTGGTGTAGTGGTCAGCACGCTTGGCGCGTAACCGAGAGATCCGTGGTTCGATTCTCTGGGAACGCGTTGCTCATTTTTCATGTCTCCTGCTTCCGAAACAACCTAATGTCTCTACAAATGAAGTAAAGGAAAAACGCATTCTTTCATAATTTATCGTTAACCTTACAGACCATAAAATTCAGTTCCACAGCAATATCGCAAAATAATTTTTAAATGAGCGCATCTTTAGATTATCCGATACACAATATTGCACGCTGAAGATAAAAAATATTTTTTCCGTACAGTGTTGCCACTGCCCGCTTTTAAATCGTTGAGGTTGTAATCAAAAATTCGTTAAAGTTTTACCAAACATGATATTATAATAAAATAAATTCCAAATTCCAAATTTGGGCTTCCAAATGCCCATATTTGGGGTGTACACGTACGTCATTCAAAATTTGATGGCTCTAGGTGTCATTCCTTTTTCACAGTGCGAGAAACATGCATACATTCATGCGGTTTTTTCATTATTTAATTTCTTTGGATATAATGCAGGGCTCTAATATTTGGTCGCAAAAATTTGAAAAGTAAACCGACATTTTTAGTGAACCAACGCTAAAAGCCAAAACGAAATTAATAGTCCTTATGTGCAAATTGCCCATTTGGTCTAGTAAAAATAAAAAAGATGAAAAAAATCTGAAAGCTTTCATTACGCCCAAAGGCGCATGTTACCTTTTTATATTAAATACATGTTCCCCGCATTACTCCACAAAATGCCATTCAACAGCAATAACATAAAATACTTAAAAACAACATAACTTTAGATTTTCCGAAAGACAGTCTAGCGAGGTGGAGATATTTTTTTTTCCTGTACAGCGTTGCCATTGCTGGCTTTGAAATCGTTGAGTTTGTTAATCAAAAACTCGTTAAAGTGTTACAAAATATGAAATCGATAATAAAACAAATTTCAAATTTCAAATCAGGGAAGATTACGTTATTCTAATTGGATGGTTCTAGCTACCGTTGTTTTATCACAATGCGAGAAACATTCATACGGTTGTGCTGATTTTTCATTATTTAATTTCTTTAAATATAACGCAAGCCTCTAACAATTTGAAAAGTGGTACACCGTTTACCGTAGTGATTCAACGCAAAATTCGAAAACGAAGTTAATAGCCCTCCTGGACTAACGCCCTCTGGGCTAATAATGTTTCAAGTTAACGGAAAGGATACAGAAAATGTTTCTTAAAAAACTTCTATAAGCCCCTTACAAGTTTCACACTTGACGGATTTCTTTAAAACTCTTTTAACTCACTTATTGCGAGTTTGTAAAGAGAGAACATGCGAGGGATTTGCTATTTAAATAAAGTATTCCGAATAAAGCATGGAACCAAGTCGTTAAGCAATGTGAAACCTCAAGATCTGCATTTACGCCTCACCATACTCTGACACAAAGCCCGGAAGCCAAATTTATTCACGGGGAGACTCAATAATAGATGCTCTGCTCTATTCATAATGTCATCTGGTCGGATGCGAGTGCGATCGATTTCTCACGCCAGCCAACGCTCCGTTCATGAGTTGCTGTATTCTGTTATTTTTCAGAGGTGTTCAACAAATGGAAGTGCGTGGGTGGAGATCTGTTTTTCCTTTTCTCTTGCAGCAAATTTTATGAATATTTATGTAACGTTAGGCATGACTTTACACAACTTGTCTTGCAAAAATGGAACTCTGCAGTTGAAATGCCAAATATATATAACAAATAATAATAATACATTTCGTACTCTTTTTTTATTAACCGTATCATTATTCTTTCACTTTTTCATCTCATTCCAGATAGGAATTTTGATTACATTTTACGCTTTTATTTGTATTAATTTTCCTAGCGAAAAACTAAACAGTCTAATTTATTATGTGATTATATTCTTCTTTATCATTCTTTATCTTACACATTTCTCTTACTTTTGTGCATCATCACTTTCAGTGTCTGTTTTTTGCAGCTTCCTTACGCGCATATCTTTCCTTTATTTGCGTGTGCATTGCGCAAAAAAAAAATGTATATCTCTCGTTCTACTGGGCTGATTGACGAAATTCAAATTGCGTTTTTCATGTCTCGAAAGCGCGACTTAGGATGTATTTTAGATTTGTATATAGCAGTGTTCTAATTTAGGTATTTTGACACAAAATAGGACTTTTTCTGAAATGGGATGCCAATTTTGTTTCCATATTTCGATTCTACGAATCCAATCATGCCTAAATATTAAATTTTGTAATTTCTGGCTAGAGATTTATGAAGAAATTTAAAAATTTATCTTGGAGCATTTTTTTTTAGTTTGTGCCCGGAATAATTAATTCACTTGGCGAACTTCTTAATAGATCGCAACTTATTTGCCTTTCTCTTTTTGCATTGTGCATAATCATTCAACTCTTTTAATCTTTGTTTCAAATAATTTTAACGAAGTGCCTAAAACTCATTTGATGTTATTAGCTCTTTAAACAAGTATGCCAAATTTCAAAACACGGCAATATATAAATTCACATATATCTTCGGAAATTTTGAATAAAAAACTCTAATTTTTGCAGGTATGCTTAGAAATACATCTACTTTACGATTATAGTAAAAATGTTATAGATTATAATTCAAAATTTGTTTCGAAAAATTTATAAAAGTTATTTAAAAACTCAAATTTTAAAAATAAATCATAAAAAATGGGAGAATTTTGATTGGAATGAACCCAAATTTTGAAATGTAAAAGGAACAATAAAAGAAATAAAAATAAATTAATAAAAAAGAGAGATTAATAAATATATACCAAATTTAGTTAACATTGAGGAGCTAAAGTTTTGAGAGCTAAGTTTTTAAAGTCTACTCTTGCGATTTTTACAAAACTTAGCAGTTTGGCATAATTTGAACCGTAGAATCGAAATATGGAAAAAATGGCATGTCGATTCAGAAAAAATACGGTTTTGTATCAAAATACATATATTAGAACAATTATATATATAAATCTAATACGTAATCTAAGTCGCGCTTTCGAGGCATGAAAAGCGTAAGTTGAATTTCGTCCATCGGCATTGTAGAACGGGAGATATAGAACTGTCAGTTTTTTTTTTTGCGCAGTGTACCTGCTCTTCCATGGAAATTCTTTGCCATGCTTACTGCATTTAGGAATAGCCTTAGGAACTTATTTATTATCCTTTTCTAGCCATTATATAAATATTTAGTATTATTTGAGCTCAAACTGGATCAGCTTCGGACAAAAAGCTGTAACGCAATTATTTTAAGACTTTAATAAATTTGAAGGACTATCATTGTATTTGCATTAGAAAATTAAAGTAAATAAATAAACTTAAAGCATATTTTACATGAAATAGCATTTTACTTATATTTTATTTTTCTTCATCTGTTATATATTTATCTAACGAAATATTTCTTTCTCCTAAATCAAATTGATTTTTCACAATAAAATGTTCTATTTTGATTTTATTAAAAAATTAATAACAGGAAGGACAATTATAGGATATACATTTCCGAAAGTGTCAATATTTCATTTAACGAAATTCAAAACTTGCAAAAACAAATTATCTACTTATTTAACCTTTGTTTTATTGGTTTCATAAACTAAATCTTCGGTAAATAACATTTGGTGATAAAAATTTTATATGCATAAAGTTACGTTTACATCATTTTTGATTTTTGGGGTACATAACTATCACAAATTATTTAATTTATGAGAAGTATTATTTACAGCTCTTCTTAAAGTTTTACATTATTAATTAAAATTGCACATTTTTTTCTAACAATACTCAAATATATTTCAAATCATCTACATGAACTAATTTCGTCATACAAATTCCAGAACGAACACTCCAAAAATACAAATTCCGCAAGCTCTTTTGATGCAACGCATTTTCTGTTGTAAAAGTCTGACAAAGTGTAATACTTAATTCATATAGAATTAGTTTTTCTAGCCAAGTTTATTAGCTTAAATACACGTCCATGCTCATTTCATTTTAGAATGAAGTAATTCAATTCATTTGCAACAAAATACTTAATACATTTTACTTGCGTTACTATTCAACTATTTAATAGTTGAGCAATTTAAAGGAATAAAAATGTCCTAAAAGTCTTGTTAATATGCTTATTGTTAAATACGTTTTCTAAACTTAGTGGGAAATTATTTTCGAAATTATTCCAATGAAATTTCATAGTAAACATCAAATAAAACCATAAAATTGAAATTTTAAAAAAATTCTGTATATGTTTCAATGTTAGCAATGATATTTAAAATCCAAGATTCGTCTTTGGTTAACTTTTTCTGAAAAATCTTTTAGCAGTTGGTTGATATAAGGCAGTGTCTGAGAGACGATTTTTGACTAGCTAAAATGAAATAATGTCATTATTTTGTGTATCTATCACTTTGGGATTTCGTTATTAGTTACTATCACATATAGTTCGATGTTTTAATTTTCATTTTTACATACAGAAAAAATGGTTTCTGAATTCCTACAGAAATTTTATCAACAATGTTAAAAATGTGCTTTAAAAAAAGACGAAAATTAACACCAAGAATTAACATAACACCGGTTCACATGGCTAAGATGTATCCTTTGAATTAACTTTGTGAATAAACCTCAGCGGAACCTTCGGCGGAAAGGGAGGAATTCCATGTTCTGTTTATTTCCTTGGCTTAGAAACAGCAAATTGCGCCCCGTTTAAACCTTTTAGTGAATGTTATCCTTCACGAAAAAACAAAATCATACATTGTCACCTTTCTGAGATGCATACACACACACAGACACACACACACACACATATATATATATATATGTAATATGATGACTTGGAGTAAGCTGCAACAGATTGACGGTGGTCCTCTGCGTTGTGTCCTGGGGACATTTACTACGTAGTTAGAAAGACGACACTCGAAGGAAAGACTTGTAGACAGACGCGGCCGACTAATTATCAAAAATATATTTTTCATCAAACATGATCATAGGCGCAATATGCACCCCACAGTTTTATACAGAGTATCACACAAAGCAAACGACAAAGCAAACGAAACAAAGTAACATCTTGACTGCAGAAGAGCTGAAGCTGTAAATGCGCAATTATCCAATATGGACTCACCAAAAGAATGTTTTGGATTAGATCAGAAAGGTTGCATTTTTCAAAGTTTTGAGTTCAGTTTCGGTGTTAATTACGTCAACAGCATAACGTAAGCCATCCAAGATGGATTTATCAAGAAATGACGGAATACAGAAAAGCTATTGTTATAATTTTTAGAATAGGGGGGGAATTAAGGGGTTACTGCTAGTTTAAATTATAATTTTGATTTACATTATGTTTAGCTTCTATATATGTATATATGTATATATAATATATGTGTGTACTTACAGAAAAAGAGATGATACGTATAACAGTATTAAAACTTAAAGAGTAATATTTGCATTTCAGTACGATTACATTGTCTCGCATAACAATTAAATTAATTCAGAAAATCTGTAATGTTATATTCCTCTCTTGAATTCTATTAACTACGTGTTGAGGAACCTAGAACAGCAAAACGAATAATCGTTCAAACCCCAGAAAAGAAACGTAAACTGAAGAAGAATTAATTACCCTTCATTTGCTCAAAATAAAGATTTACAGTTGGCCTTTTTCTCAGGGCATACAGTAAAGCCTCCACTTGGTTATAAACTCAAAATGTAAGAACTAACTAAAGAAAATTAGCCGAAGCTAACACAATTTTAAACTAGTTGGCCCGTAATATTAAATTAGCTAGCGAAACTATCAAAAGACACGTAATCCTAACTCTCTCTCTCGAAGTCAGTCCAACTTTGACTTAAATGCTACTCTACTTCTCATTTGTATACGCGATTCTAAAAATTCATTCTGGTAATGAATTGTAAGCTGAAGCTTGAAGAGATAGGAAAGTGGTATAAACTTAAAATAACTTTCATAAAATTAAAATATACATTACAAAATAACAGAAACAAATTTTGCACTTTTGAGTATTTTTAAAAATGTTGTATAGAATATTTTTGTTAAACAGATGTTCATTTCTGCACCGACTTATTTGGAACTGGTTTCGACATTGAAAGATTGTGGTTGGATATTTTGCGTGTTTCATTAATTATTCGCACTTTTGCGTGGATATTAAAATGACATTTGCAGCAAGGTTTATAAGGCATTTCTCCCGCCTTCTTCAAATGCCTTCGTGGTATAGTGGCCACTACGCTCGACGCCTAACCGAGAGTTCCATGGTTCGATTCCCGGCGAAAGCATTGCTCATTTTTCATGTCAGCTGCTTCGAAAACACCTAATGTCTGTACACTGACGCCCGAACTAAAAAGGTGGTGAATGCTGATTCTCCACCTCCGGGATTTGGCGATTGGGTCCCCCAAACCCCAGTCGCCCTTTAAAAAGGGGAGTATATAAGGCATTTCTCCCGCCTTCTTCGCATGCCTTCATGTTGTAGTGGTCAGCACGCTCGACGTGTAACCGAGAGGTCCGTGATTCGATTCTCGGCGAAGGCGTTGCTCATTTTTCATGTCTCTTGCTTCGAAAAAACCTAATGTCTCTACAGGTTTTCTCCATAGAAATTTGTATACTACATTTACATAGGTGATGCACTACATTCAAATCGTCATAAGTGATTATAAATATTTTTATTTTACTTCTAATGATAAGAAAACGAGTGTAAGCAGTTTCAGTCAGTCCTTAGCTGGTTGCATCTGGTGGATGTTTGTTACAAAAACAGAAGACATCAAAAAAATTTCTAAAAATGTCATTTTAGAAAACAAATGAATCAATAGCTAAATGGATGATGGTAAACATTCTCTTGATCTGATTACCTTAATTACAGGTACATATGTAGAAGGCTACCAGTTTCTGTCCTTGTACCCGACTTATAAAAACTGTTGCCCTCACAAATTAACCACCTAGAGCTATTACCACCTTATTGCCAAATATAAAGTTCCCGAGATACATTATATAAAGTACTGAATGCCATTTTATAAAGTACTGTTATGAATAGAAGAAGGCCCACCAGAATCTCAGCTAGATTTGCTTAGTGAGAATATTTATTTATTATTTATCGAATGCCTGGCGACTGACCATCAGATCATTAGGAAACGAGCTCTTCAAAACTTCTTTACAACGCAGTCCAAACTCTTAAGTGCAGAACACACGTCCGGATGACCAGCGTCCATGATCTATCCAGAATCACACAAAGCACATAAAGGTGAGACAGTCAGATTAAAAGGAGACAAATGAGCAATAACGCAGTCATTTCCAGTCAGTAGTCTAAACTTAGCCACAGCAGTAGTACGAGGAGAGTCCTAGACACAGTCGGCTTTTAATAGCACCCTCCATGACCTATTTTTAGTAGCACTAACAGAAATGATTTTTTATAAATCTTACTGATTTCAAGTTTAACAGAGTGAAGAGATAGGCCTTTGGAAGACCTTTGGAGAACATCCGTATCTTTTGTTTTGCCAGAAGGTCTGCCATCTCATTTCCTCAAAGGCCACAATGTGATGGTACCCACTGGAAAACAACCTTTGTCTGAATTCTTCTCAACAACTCCCTGCAGTTCTGGACACGAATATTCTTTTTTCTTAGATTACTTGCTAAGGTCTGAAGGGCAAAACTTGAGTCCGATAAAATTACAGCCTTATCAAGAGGAAAGAGAAGGGTTAGTGAGAACATTGATGTTTTGTACTTTATACAGCTTTTATGAGTGAGTAGTTAATTAGAAACATATTGGTCATTTAGCAAGTTAAATTTTATTACTTAGGAAATGTTAGTGCTTTTGTAAGTTATTTAAATACATAAGAGCAAATAATCAGCTGAACACTAATGATTTGCAATATATAAAACTACTTGCAAGATCAGAAGAACATCCGTTATTATGATTTAATTAATTAGAGAAATTTATTAGATTTCATTGGCTATATGTTTCGTTTTTTAATTATGTAAGATGAATTTATTAATCTGGGTGGTTGCTTCTGATGCAAAGTCACATCCCAGTTCCCTGTAGTAAGTACCCACCTCTTAGAGAAAGAATCTCTGTAGCTGTTACACACAAGTGCTAAATAAAGGCAGAAAAGGCTCAACGCCGGTCTACCTTACCCCTGGATACCTGTATTACAGCAAGTTGCAAAATGGAATCAAAGACATTCATTAAGTTTAGACAAAGTAGTGATGCAAAAAATCGAAGTACATGCTTCTATATTACTTTTCTATAATATTGCTTTGGAATTCTGGAGCGTTTACTTTATAATCCTATCTTTTCTTATTGCTTTTTCCAAATTTTTTCATATCAATGGTAGAAATATGGATGTGGATAGTCTTGACGTTTTGTTATTTTTTAGAAATGTATAATTAATAATGAATTATTAATTATACATTTCTAAAAACGTAGAAAACGTAGAAATAACGTAGAAATGCACTTATTTTTTAAAACATACTGACTAAAAATGAAATGATAGTTACACAACAGTCATAGCAGTTTCTGAAATCCCAAGGACTACATTACGTAAAGATATAATTACTAAATTATCCAGAGAATCAGGTCCAGATCGTTTTTATAAGCTTTTAAAAATCATGATGTGTATGGCTAAAAAAATAATTTATCACACAGTTACAGGAGATTAAACACTTATTTTTGCGAAATCCATCTAAATTTTATATTCAAATAATATAAACGTGTGTTAATAATACGCAAATCAATTTTTATTACAGTATAATGATCAAATATTACAATGATAAAATTTTTCATCGATTTTCAAATTATTTCTGGATAAGCTATCGAGCTCAAATTTTGCACACATACTCTTTGTAAATAACAATATAATATGGCGGAACATTTGTTTTGCCTTTTTTGAAGCTCGTTGTAAATATTTTTTAATTAATGTCTGAAAGAATTTTTGAACATCCATGTTTAATGAAGTTACGAGGTATTTCTCCCGCCTTCTTAGCATGCCTTCGTGGTGTAGTGGTCAGCGCGCTCGGCGGGTATTTGAAAGACCGGGGTTCGAAATTCGGGAGGGCATTGCTCATTTCTTCAGCTTCTTGAGGTCTAAAAAACCTAATGTCTCTACAGTGGCGCCCGAACTAAAACGATAGTGGGAGATCATTCTCCACCACCAGGATTTGGCGATTGAGTCCCCTAATCCCCAGTTGCCCTTTTAAAGGTGTGTATATAAGGTATTTCTCCCACCTTATTGGCATGCCTTCGTGATTTAGTGGTCAGCACGTTCGGCGCATATTCGAGAGGTCCGTGGTTCGAATCCAGGCGAGGACATTGCTCATTTTTTTAGCTTCTTGTGGTTCAAAAATTTCCTAATGTCTGTTCAAAGTAACTAAAATTCTTAGAACATTTCCTGCTTACACTAGGCAATAGAGCAAAAATAACCTTTTAAATTAAATCAGTATGAAATTCTTACTTAATTTCTAATATTTTGGTAATATTTCGAAAATCGTTGGATTTTTCTGTTTACATGTACATAATTTTAAAATTTTAACACCTAACAATGTCTTGCATGCAAAATTATTAAAATTTCATTGATTGTAAGTCAAATACTTTAGTAAAGAATGACAACAAATTATTAACTTGACGCTTTCTTTTAAATATATTGCATTCTGAAGGGGAAAAAATCGATTCTCGTTTGCCAATGTAGTTTCGAGGTTATGATATCATTACATCAGGTGATTCTTCCTACAATTTCTTTTTTGTTTCTTTTCTTTATGTTTCGATTCGGAAAAGAACACTATTGATGAGATATCAGTACGCCGTGGCATATGAAGACTGGGAGAATATGTTGATAAAATCGCACAATGTGAGAATGGTTTTTAATCTACGCAATATATTTAAGAGCTGAACTGGCAATTCGAATTCGCGGAAAATATCGATATCATCTTGAAACTTTGTGAATACTAAATTTCTCGAGAATTCTCAGACATTGCTACACGTTTAGATGATATCGTTCCGAATAATATTAATAAAACGATAGGTATGCGAAGAGAATTAGAGATTTTTGTTGTAGCTTAAATAATGCTAAGATCTAACTTACATATTAGCAAAGTACTTGTGAACAGAGCTATTGGATTCATAAAAGAAATTAAACGGCTTTAATTACGGGGAGATGAAATGTGTTAAACAGGCTTACCTTTATTTCTCAAAAACTTTAGTGAAACTGGCTTGTACAATGTTCATCTCATGAGAAAACAATTTTCTATTAAATACAGTTACTGTATTTAATAGAAAGAAGTTGTAGTGTTGAAAGAAGTATGTTTCCTGTAATTTAGTATGCCCCATATCACTATAAAAATACAAAAGAACACTGTAGATTATGTAATAATTTATATAGGAAAACATTATCCACACAAATGTTACTAAGAGCAAACTCAAGTATGAGTTGCTCTTAACAGAGTAAATTACTACACGGACTTAAAATTGAGAAGCTTGATAACACAAAGCTGACTGGGAAAAAAAACCGTGTAATAGCATTCAATAGTGTAAATGGATAGAATGATAGATATTCTGTAGAGTCAGTAGGAATTTTTTGAAGCATGAGACATGGAAAATGAGCAGTTCTCTCGCCGGGACTTGAACCTCCGATCTCTCGAATACGCGCCGAGTGTGCGGACCGTTACACCACGAAGGCATGCTAAGAAGGCGAGAGGTACCTTCAAATACATTATTTAATAATACATATTTATGTTTTCACCGTATTCTTGAAAAATATAGAATTTGCTGGAAGTAAAATTGTCATTATGTCTTTTTGACAAACACGTTTTTTATTTCAATGATTTTTATAGCGTGCTATTGATACTAAAAAGCAGAAATTAAAATGCAATTAAAAAGTTTTTATACAATAAACGTTATATAAAAATCTATTTCAAATGTATGTGCAAGGAATAATTAAGGAATAATTACTGTTAAACTAATAATTTGTTTGTTTAAACTAACCAGTCTTTTGTTCAGTTAATTATCTTTTCTATCTTCCCTCATTTCCATTTCCTGCTGGAATTATATTTCAGTTTCGCGTGTTATGCAAAATATGGTAGAAATTTACTATTTGAACTGCTGTCTGAGTTTCTTCAGAGTGAGCGTGTTCTACCGTTGGGCCGCATTGTTTCACTGATTTAAGCTTGCTATTTTAAGGCCATGCATATTATTTGCCGGTTTGTTTGGTAGGAATAACAGCCAACTCACGTTAATTATCTCTGTACAGCTTCGGCTGTTTATTTAACTTAGTTTAAATTTTATATTTCTATTCTGAGTGGCAGCCAAAAGTATAGGCTGAGTTTGTAAGCACCAGGAGCGCTGTGTGTAAATTCTTTCTTGAGTCGGATAAAAAGGTCTTTTCACCCTTCCTACACCTTGTCATTGTTACATATTGAAGTTAACAAATAGTCGCTTTGCAGTCCAAGTAAAGATCTTGCAGCAAAGTAAATTTAGCTAAAACCTTAAAAATGTAATAATTAATGAATTAAGAATAGAAAAATAGCTTACCATATAGTTACTGGAAACGAAACAATTATCTTTACAAAATTCACTTAGAATTTCATATTCGAATAATATAAGCGTGGGATAATAATACATAAATCAATTTTATTACAACTGGATTTAGCAAGCCATTAAAAAAATACGAAAATCTGCACAACGTTTTTAAAAATAATGGCTTATATTTTCGACATTCCGCCGTTGTTATATTTCTAAGTTAGCTCTTAAATGGGTTTATAATATACAATTATTCGTGTATTATGATGAAGGGTGCTCCACGCTTTTATCATTCTTGCTAAAAATAGTAAATGTTAATCTCCTGTTTCCATTAAATTGGATGATAAATTATATTTCTATTTCGAGCTCATTAATCACTAAGCTATTTTAAATAAAAGCTTATTGGATAAAACATTTTCTTAATTATATTTTATTTACTTGTCAGATTAATTACTATCTGATACCTATTCCGTAAAAGGAATGTCGTGATCAGTTTAGGATGAGTACTACAGAAACATATATTTCTTCATTCTTTTGAATCTTCCAAAGGATTGTCCAAATTTATATAGGAAAACCAGAGTAAATGTTTATATAGGAAAACCAAGAGTGACAGCCACACTTATAAATTGGAGTCTGCTAGATCCTGTTGACTGCTATTTTTATCTAGTCTTCTAGTGTGCCGTTCAGATTTGATAGTTAAATTAGGTTTGAAAACTTTTCGAGCTTCAGTGTCGTTCAGAAGCTTATAGATATCCTTGTTACTGGCACAATGTAATTTCCAACAATTTAATTCATATTTAATAAGTAGTCACTTGTAGGTGACGCATTGTCAGTTGTACCTGCCCTAAGCGGTTTATCACATTTTTGCATCTTCTGTACATTTAAATTTCGCTTCACAGTTCTAATATTACTCTACACGAAAATCTGTATTCCTCCAGGTTGTATTTTAAAAGTCAATCCGAGTTCTTAATTTATTGCTGCTATTATAAATCATCTAGATTTACCTAATGAACGACTTATTGAGCTTAATTGATGCAGCTGTCGAGTGAAACATGGATAAATGATGTCGATTTCCTAACTTTGGTACACATTTCATTTTCTTCTTTATTTTTATTTTAGTATATTGACAGGTAGGATTTTCTTCTATGCGGAATTCACTGCAATTGTGGCTGCACGAAAAAACTGGTGTCTGGTAATTTGCGACATATGATATTATCACTCAGATACTGCGACGACAAAGTAAGATTTTATCGATCAGTACAATGCCCTGAGTCTAGCACTTATTGTCTTTTCTTGAATTGTGTAAATGAAGGTTACAGGTACGTAGGAATTCTTACATCAGTATGCTTCATGGACCAAACTTTAATTGCGTTATTGGAACTCTTGCTTATTAAATGACAGAAACTGAGAATAATTGCTATACTTTTGATTTCAGCCAGATCTTTCAATGGAAAGGCGCAAAGGGTTGATTTAAAATACAGAGGAGATAAGTTTGTACCGTTTCTCAATTAATATTTATTAGTTGAACAAAAACTTACAGAACGGAGGTGTAAATTTACATTTTAAAAAACTGATATATTATTTGAACATTATCTAAAAGTGAATATGCTTATTCTGATTTTGAATGCAGAACTTAACAAAAGTCCTTACTTAGATTTCTTCGCAGTAGATTTGATTCGTGTAATATCCAAAACACACATATTGGTAAGAGTAAAATCTGCTTACCAAAAACTTGGATGTTTAGTTTACTCCTTAATTGAGTATATCGGAGTTGACGATGATTTTTTGAAGTTACTTGCTCCCGTTATGGTGTTTTCTAACTGGCTCGTAATTGCATTACACATGGAGAATTCACGAGAACTCCATACAATTGGTCCCTTTGCTTAGCAACGAGCCTGAAAGCAACTATTAACTTTCAACTTTTCTTCATCCATTTAACCATTTATGTATTCTAATGACACCAGAGATTTATGTGATATTTTCTTGGATAACTACGCAGGTACTTCTAACCAATACCTTACCAGAGTGTCAGTGGTTTGGTTTATTTGATTACAGGAAAGCCCCAAGGGCTATCTGCCAATGGAAAGGGTTGCCACGAGAACTCCATACAATTGGTCCCTTTGCTTAGCAACGAGCCTGAAAGCAACTATTAACGTTCAACCTTTCTTCATCCATTTAATCATTTATGTATTCTATTGACATAGAGATTTATGTGATATTTTCTTGGATAGCTACTCAGGTACTTCTATACAATACCTTACCAGATTGACAGTGGTTTGGTTTATTTGATTACAGGAAAGCCCCCAAGGGCTATCTGCCAAAGGAAAGGGTTGCCTTCGTGGAGGACTCTAAGGAAAACTGGCTCGTACACGCGTTACGCACGGGGAAAACCACGTCATGCAGCCAGCCCGTTTGAGGGAATCGCTATTCCAAAGTGACAGAGAGGAAGATTTTGGTGATGCACAGATATTGTTCCAAAAGAATATTGATGTTTTAGAAAACAACTGATCTTTGTAGTCAGACATACAATCAGATATAAAACAAAAATCCATGCTATCTCAGTTCAGAAGAATATATAGGAGACACTGGTTGAGAACAACGCTCAGTTTGGATAAGCGCATTAATAATTAATTCATGAGTATAACTAATTCCTCTTTAATTTCATTGTTATTTTCCCGAATCTTAGAAACGCATGACTTAAAATCCACTACACTTAATCCTTGGATAATTCTATGCAGAACACTAAACATATAACAAGTAACAATTCTATGTCACGAGCAATCAGCCATTAAACTCATTAGTGAGAACCTTAATATTAATTTAAGTGTTCAAGCATGCGACAACGTTGCAGAGATAGTTTCAGTGCCCTGATCAAAAGGTAACAACGGACCTGAAAACCACGGTCAGATTTTCCACTTGCGGAAATTCGTTATATTCCATTGATGCTATTAATTCGAAATCCATTCGCAGTTTACAAAATTCCATGAAATATTCATTCTATGAGATTTCTGAGCAGAATAGACGGATGCATCCGATTTCCCGAGCTGAAAGGTTCCTTTTGAACAGCGCCATCTGTACAGGCAATTGAAGTCGCATTGGTGGATAGAATTTCAGTACTTTCAATCAGAATCATTATTGCATTCAAACGTCTAATGAAAGGTTTTAAAAAAAGTGGATATTAAACATTTAACTTACATAAAAGTGTATTTAATGCACTTTGATTTATGCGTATTGCTGTCCAAATGATTTTATTATTCTCAGTATAACGATACATGGATTACATTAGTTTTTCCTTCTAAAGATATGTTTTATGCGGGCTCTTTAATATAAATATTAAATAAGAGATGTAACTACAACCGGTTTGCTACTACTAAGGTAATACTGTTATGCTTGTTAATACTAACTCATGTAAAATTACTTTGTATTATATCTAATACTAATTTATATAAATTAATTTCAGAATAAATTCATTCTTTTTGATACTTTATAAGATATTTCCTTCACCGTCTAGCATATCTTCGTGGTGTAATTGCAAGTACTCTCACCGCGTATTCGAGAGATCCGTGGTTCGAGTCCCGGCGAGGGTATTGCTCAATTTTCATGTTTCCTGCTTTCAAAAAAGCACCTAGTGTCTCTACAGTGGCGCCTGAACTAAAACAGTTGGTGGATGATGATTTTTCAACACCAGGATTTGGCGATTGTGTTCCCCAATCCCCAGTCGCTCTTTAAAAGGGGGGTATATAAGGTATTTCCTCGCCTTCTTAGCCTACCTTCGTGGTATAGTAGTCAGCACGTTCGGTGCGTATTCGAGAGGTTGATGGTTGGAATCCCAGCGAGGTTATTGCTCATTTCTTCAACTTCCTGACATCGAAAATAACCTAACGTCTCTACAACTTAATAAAAAATAACTCAACATTCACTAACCATTCACTGATTTTATAATGTTTTGAGGCGAGTACAAGCATCTTTATAGGACCCTGATTGAGCTTAACTCGTTTACTGTTAGTTAGATGTTTTCAATATTTACAGTGGAAACAAATTTAGAAACTATTAATGCCAATCTCCATAATAATGCAACGAAAAAAAGTTATAAAATTTTATATTATACTAAAATAGATACATGTAAGCATGAAAGGGCATACTGTTGATGTTTTATTGTAATATTGTTTATTTTAAGAACATTTTGAAGATGTTTGCCGAAAGAGGTACAAAAATATAAGACTAACAGTCTATTACACATTTTCAATAAATTTACTTTGTAGTTGATATAACATGGTCTATGTAATGAAATTCGCCTGACTAGGAAATAATAGATTTAGACAGTAGACCTATATTTTTGCTTTCTCATTTAGTACTTGTCTGCAAATGTCGCATATAAAAAATAAGAATTATGTTCTATCACACGAGTAGTCGAGGACGTAAGATCGCTGAACCTGTCACTTCGACATGTATCCAAATTCTGGGGAACGAACTCTGTATAGAAACTTTCGTATTTTTGTTAAGTGTAACCTAAATACGAACTCTTTGTTCTTAGGGGGTTCTGTATGAACGCATTTCTCTTCTTAGATAGATGATCATGGTGTGACTTGCCACCGACACTTCCATTACAATCCAATTACATTCTTTCAAACGTTTCATCATTTTGTTTAGATTTTCCACTTTGATACCCAAAAAATATTTAAGTATTTCTTCTCATTTATTTTTTTCCTCTCTATTTTGCAGTCAACGTTCGATTTTACGTTTCGTAGTGATGACGCATACATACGCAAATATTAATGTAGATAGATTTTGTCTCATTTCAGCGTTATTCTGTGTTGTTATAAAATCGTCAGCACCGCGCCAAAGACGTGAAACTTCATTTATTTTACTTAAAAATTTTTTATAATTTCTTTTTGCAGTTTATTATTATTGTAGAAGAAAGTCATGCAAATGTCTGAGATAAATGTAAAATATGTGACTCTAAATTATTTTTTCCAAAGAGCGAAATCTTTAAATGAACACGATATAAAAAATTTGGTTTGATTCCTTGCGGTGCCGACAACAAAATAAAACATCTTTTTATCATATCCTCTGACATGATAATTGTCGAAGAATGGCTGTTCAATATACTTTTTAACATGCAAATTTTATTATGAAATATTTTATTTCAATTCTTTTTGTTTTTCACATTACTGCAGGCTAAGCTAATACAGGTTTGGGAATTGTACTGAAATCGAAACTTTGCAAAATTAATTAAGTTCTCCAACGTCGTATCATGGAGAACATTTTCCTATTACCTGACCCATCAGAAATAAAATAAACACGTAAAACGTTAGTCACTGATCATTTCTTTATAAAGAGACTATTCGCATGATGTTTTGGCATTTGGGTAGAGGCATGAATACAAGCAGTTTCTCATAGAAGATTTTTCATGGAAGAATCTCTTCTTATGCATAGTTGAAGATGCGCTACCATAATGAATTAACCTCTGCCTAGACGATATAGTGGTTAGGGGAGCATAATGCGGTAGTGACGAATCCCGAAGAGGGCATGGGTGTAATTTTCTATTCCTTTTCATAGGTAATGGTGGCCTACCTCTCAGGAGCTTTCACAATAAAGTGGCCACCACATTCTTAGTAGTGGCCAAACCTAAGTCGGTTAAAATGCCCGCCAGTGGGAAAAGAAAATAATAATCAATTAACAGTTCATAATGATAAACCAAAGACATTAGAACCGTCTAGTAAAATTCTCAAAGTAAAAATTTCAAGAGAAGTGAATATAGGAACGAAATCAAATTATGAAAATCGTTTCCACTTCTGTCTCTATTGGATAACTACGTTAGAGGCAATTTGATTTTGGCTCCTATTTCACTTACCTTTAGCTTGTGTGCTGCAGCTGAACCACATAAGTAATGCTACTTATCCTTATGAAGCAACTATAAGATAAGCTTTATTTCCAAGAATATTTCTCATTCTTCTTTGTAAGTGAATCAACATGTCATCTTTTTCAAAGTAGTACAACATTCTGCAGATTTTGTAGTTTTAATATTTTTCTTATTTCGTACTGGCTCTCCAGTAACTGAGCAAATAAGACCTCAGAAACCTGGTCGTAGGCTCCAGGCTCCTAGCGAATATAAGCCAATGCTTTCAGTAAGTCCTCCACAAATGCATTTTATTATCAAGTTGATAACCCACGTATGCTTTTTCTTAGTTCATCAACCTAACCAAAGAACTGAATTCCCACTTAAGCGCTTATTACTCATTTTCACCTTTCTTTTTTCTATTGTTTGTTGCTGATTGATGCACATAAATTAGGACATAAACTACTAAAGTTCTTTTGCTTCAAAATTAGAATTTATAATTCGTGTCTCTACTGTTTTTACGTTTACTCAGTTTCATATTACCTTTATCGGAAAATTGTCTTATTTTTAGCATGGGTATGTAGCTGAAATGTTATTATTCAGGAACGCCATGATATGTTTTGTGAAGCGATGCATTACTAAAAATTTATACTTGAAATCTCTGAATAATATTTGCTTACCATATATCTAATACTGTATAATAAATTTTGAATTTAAATGAAATCACATGCATTAAAATTAATGTTTGAAAATTTAGTCACACTTAGAAGGTTAACACTATAACCGCGGCAGTTTCGATATAACTAAAACCGCGGGCTGAGTCAAATTGATCCCAATTAATAAAAACCCGTGTTGTTATGCTAAAAGTACGCTGTAATTATTTGGCAATGACATTTATTCATTTTTAACATTAAATTGGTATAATACGTGATAAAAAATAATAAGATATTACAATGTGGAATATTATATACAGTTAGTAAAATATACAGACAACTTTAATAGAAATATTAGTTTCTTACTAGTCAAGAGTAACTACACAGTTCATGCACATTTTGGGCAACTTCGTTTTATATATTTTGTACACTTTCCACATATCGGTGTGTTACAGTCAATACAAGTATCTACAGTTTTGTTTCTACACTTGAAAGCTTGACAATGAACTCTTCTTTGCATCTGCGCAGATTCTTCAGTAGTATCCGCTTTTGTCTGTGTACCTGACTTTTGTGAATATACCCGCTACGTAACTCTTCAACGAGTTGTTGAAGATATTCTCCTCGTAAGTTTTCTTCCAGTAACTTCTTGGTATAAAATCCATGAATTAATCCTTGCAAGATCAAGAATATTGTAGAATACATGAACTGGCCACTTCCTTGATCCTGCCTTCACAGAATATTTCCGACGCATTTGGTCGGCAATGTTGACACCAAATTTTGTTAAGTTATAAAATGATATTGTTTCTGAATGCTTTTTCGGGTGATTATCGTCGATATCAACTGTGGGATGTAGCGAGCTCAATAATAAGACATTTTTGCTGCTTTCTCCCAGATAAACTGTCAACGTTATATCATCATGCTCCAATAACAACGTATTGTGTAACGTCATCTTTACTTTTTTCACAAATTCAGGTACTTCTTTTCGATTTCATTTCATCGTTCCAGTTAAACTAGTGTTCTTCGTTTTTAACATTTGGGGCAGATTTAGTGTAGTGAAAACATTATCTGTTGAGCTATTTCTTCATTTATTTTCGAAAGGTTCTATCAAACGTAAAACGACGTATTCGGAGTAAGATACGATTTCAGGACGTTCCTCATCTTTACCCAAATACGGAAAACCATTGAGCACGTATTTGCTATCAACATCAGCAGCAAGCCAGAACTTGATACCAAATTTATCTGGTTTACTTGGCACATATTGCGTGAAACGACATCTGGCTTTAGACGGAAACAGCTGCTCATCTATATTTATATATGGTCCTGGTCTATAGAAAGTTATCAAATTTTCAATAAATTTCTTCCAAACTTCAGAAATGGAGCAAAATTTACCTGTTTGAAGGCGTTCAGATCCTGCAGTTTTTTTTGTCGAATCGCAGAAATTTCATAGGTTCTCCGAATCTATCTCTCGTTATAGTATCGCGGAAAAAAGGTGAACCCGCAAACAACAGACCACAGACTATCAAGCTCTGGATTATTTGCACCGTATATACTTCGAGCATACAAAATTGGTATAAAAGCATCTGGTTCGCCTAAAGCTATTGACCATTCATTTTTTCCCTGTTGCCGGTGAGCTTCTTTCTCTGTACAGTTTTTGATATGACGAAGCATAGGCTCATCTATAAGTAGCCTCCATGAACTAATTGCATAGCCATTTTCAATGTTTTGCTTTGCATAACTGGTTGGGCCACTCTTTTCTTTGAAAATACTATGTTCAGCAATTCTTCCACGCATACAACTTCCGGAGGTGATGCTTTCCCAACACGTTCCATCATTTGTAATAAAAGTTCCAAAGTTCATTTCATTTGGATTTGAACCTGATAACTTTTAAATACACATTGTTCTTTCTTCCCAGAAGTGGTTTTTCTGCTAGTACGTTGTACAGGAAAATTAGATACGGTATCTTCATCTGAGGAAATATTTTCTTCATCTGGAGGCGCATTTTCATCATCGCTGAAACCAATTTCTTCATCATTATCTTTTCGGATTCATTTTCCGATAATTGTCGCACATATTCTAAGGCCTCACTAACTGTTAATTTACGCATATTTCTTCCAGCCATTTTCAACTAAGACCAATTTTACCTCCATGTGTAAACAAGGTGGCAAAAATCGAACAGACTGGTACAGTCAAACTATCTCCAAGGCAATGCGAACAGCCAGTTGTGCAATCGTAAAGAACCAGATGTGCGCTCCTTAGACTACCGCATGGTAGTATTGCACCACATTCCATTCAATAGGACAAAACAAAAAACATCGGAGAGAAAGCATGCCTTGAATACGCTAACCAGAGGAATTTTTCCCATGCGGAATGATAGCGGGAGGGACTACAACAAACCTTCCCAGACCATCACTCCTCCACTACCATAATGGTTTCTTTCCATGATGTTGCTGGGATGATATCGGGTCTCAGGTTCCCTCCATATCAATAATCTCCCAGAATCGGGTTGTAGACTGATTACAGATTCATGAAGAGAACATTATCCCACTGAATCTGTGTCCAGTGTTGGTGTTCTATGCACCATTTTAAACCCTCTCTTTTGTGAAAGGGAGTGAGTGGGATGCAAATAGCAGGCTTTCTGGCATACAGTCATGTCTCATGGACTCTTCTGGCAACTGTCGTCCTTGACACTGATGTTTTTGGGGCAGTAGGGAGGTCATAAGAAAGTTGTGTGGCTGTAGATATCCTCTGACTTAGCAGAAAGTACAAAATACCGGTCATCATTTTTCGTTGGGGCAACCGGGAGACCTTGCTCTGGTTTTTTGGAGATTGTACTGCTGATTTTAAACTGATTCCACAAATTAAAGATGACACTTGGTGCTACATCCAGTTCTCTTGCAACCAGAGCTTGGGATTGCCCTGCTTCAAACCTACTCACGGTTCTCCATCTCGGAACTTTACCTGAGCAATGATGTGTTCTTATTTCACCTAAAAAACAACAAAAACAACAAGATTATTCAAGGAAGATAATAAAAATCACTACTGTGTTGCAGAGCAGCTGGATGAGAACTTTTATAGTTCCTGGTGGCGTAGCGACGAACACGAGAACACTAAACTCATGTCTGCAATATGAGCGCCACGGTGATATCATATGACAATCAGCTGTCTAGGTTTTATTTGGTATTTTAGGAGGAACGTGAGAAAATGTTTTCCATCTCTTAATTTTGATCACCGGTATAGTTGTGAAGAAAAGCATCTTCAGATAATTTTACGTCATTGAATTATAGTTAATCCTACATAATCACATGCGCATTATATTTGCTACATCTTCTGGTTTTCATTAATGAAAGAAAGTCTTCACAGCCTTACGGGTTTATAGTGTATTTTCAGTAATTCTCCAGTTTATAATATTAAATATAGTCTTCAGTTTATAGCAAACATTAACTGAACACTTTGTCTGTTATTTGTGCTCTTCTTTTGACACCTCCCTAAGCAACATTTTAGAGGTGATCAAATATAACTTCGGTTATTTCGTGTTGTACTCTTCCTTGGCCTTCCCTTTCTGGGTCAATCTTACAAATGTTTTGCTGACAGTTTTGAAAATTTGAAAAACTGAAGTTATTAATGTGTCTATGAAATATTAAATGATGACAGGTTCCATAATACGTTAACGAGAACTTAATCCTTCATTGTACAGTGCAGCAATTTTATTTGGTCTTACGAGTTTATAATGTATTTTAATTAATTTTCCAGTTTATAGTCCCCGTGCAAACATTAACTGGACAGCTTGTCTGTCATTTATGTCCTTCTTTTGACACCTATCTAAACGACATTTTAGGGGCAATTAAATAAAACTTTGGTTATTTCGTAGTGTACTCTTCTTTGGCCTTCTCTTTCTGGGTCAATCTTACAAACGTTTTCCTTAATCGAAGTTACTGATGCATGAATGAAATATTAAATGATGATAGGTTATTATTAAATGATGATCCATAACTTGACGAGAAACTGATCCTTCATGTGCAGATATGTAGTTAGCCTAATTACTTTCTCTGCAAATGGCATTTCTTAAACTAACATCAAAATTAATAACTGCAGCACAAGGTTCTCAACGTCGAAAAGTTTAAAGAAAGTAATATTCATGCTTCTGAAGAAAGATTTTGTACATCAGAGAGTGGGAGTTGAAAAGTATTTTTAGCTCAAAGGAGCGTTGGCCAAGAAGGTCTATTAATCTCAAAACGGGATTTTCCGTTGAATTATTATAAAAGTCTGAATCACTTTTCAAATTGTTGCCAACAAATATTATCGTCCTGCATTATATTTAAAGAAACTAAATAAGGAAGAATTTGCATGAATGTATGCAGGTTTTTCGCGTTATGAAAAAACAACGGTACTTAGAGCCATGAAATTTTGAATAACGTAGACTTCCATCAGAATTTGGACATCTGAAACCCCGAATTTTGAATTTCAAATTTGTTTTATTGTGTATTTTACATTTTCTAAAACTTTAACTAATTTTTTACTAACAAACTCAACAACTTCAAAGCGAGAAATGGCAACAGTGTACGGGCAAAAATATATTTAACTCCTGCCCGCGAGTTTGTCTATCGGAAATTCTAAAGATGTGCTGTTTTTAAATATTTTATTGTGTATGTCAAATTTTGTTAATGTTTAACGCATTTTTGATTCACAAACTCAACGGTTTCAAAGCGAGCAATGGCAACACTGCACGGAAAAAAACATTGTGTATCGAAAATTCTAAAGATAGGTTGATTTTAACTATTTTTAGCCCAAAGGAACACTAGCCCAAATTCTCTCGAAACAGAAATAAAAAACGCCCCTTTCTGAAATCTGAAAGCTTTCAATTTTTTAAAATTTTTAATTGGTTGAATAATGCTTTACATGAGAATTTATTTTCTTTCAATGCTTTTCATATAATGGTATTATTTTAAAACAGTAAAACGCTTTTAATTCCATTTATCTAAAATGATACAAAAAGTATTAAATTTAAAATTGTAATTAATTTTAATATATGATCATATACACCTATCCCTCGATTTACACGTTACTCGTTTTACACGATTTTGGTTTTACACGGTTAAAAATTTAAAGGATTTCAAAAACTTGATAAAAATGTATATTCTTCTGCATATACGCAAATATATATATATATATTTGAAGTCATTTTCGAATCTCATTCCTTTGATAACACTGGTGGCAACAGCAAGGATGGATATTCTCCTTGTTATAAAGGGGATTCCCCGTAGTATGCACATGTATCACGACAGTAAAGCTGTTTGGTTCATGTGAACTAGTGCAGTATCAGTATTTTAGCAACAAAGCTTACATGTTTTTTTATCCACATATTTTTTGAATTTTTACACGTAAGTTTTCAACATTTATATTTTTTGTGGCATTTTTATAATTTACGTAAATTTTTAGGGTTTTATAATGCCAAAAGACTTGAAAAAAATCAAATAAAAGGAAAAATTATTTCTTTAAAAACAAAAATTAAAATATTAGATCGTCTACGTCATAGAGAAAGAGTAACAGATGTTGCTAACTTTTACTCCATGAATGAAGCCACAATAAGGACAATTAGAAAAAAATGAAGACTCTATAAGAAAAAGCGTAGCAGCTGGAACTTGCAGCAGTAAGAGCACAATTTCATGTGTAAGAGATGATACAATGGAAAATATGGAAAAGGCATTAGTGATGGATAAGAAGACCAAAGTCAAAAACGGATTCCAATTGATACCAATGCTATTACAAATAAGGCTTTAAAGATTTATAAAGCACTTAAGAATCAGTCACCGTTGACTTCGTCAGATGAAAATAAGGTATCTTTTTCCGCACGTCATGGTTGATTTGGGAGACTTAAACAAAGACATTCTTTACATAATCTAAGATTGAAAGGAGAAAATGCATCTGTTGATTCGGATGCACCCCAACAATATCCAGCAAAGTTTGATGAAATCATTGCCTCCATCTCCTACACTTCTGATCAGATCTTCAATGCTAGCGAATCCAAGTCAATCTGGAAACAAAATGCCTGAAAGAACCCATTTAGCTAAAGCTTGCAAATCAGCTAGTAGTCATAAGGGAGCGAAAAGTCACATAACAATTCTTTTGTGTGGCAACTCTTCAGGCGATTATATAAAGAAACCGTTGGTTTTTAACAAATAAAAAGAACCACGCTTATTTAAAGGAATAAATATAAATAATCTTCCCGTTTAATGGACGGCTAATAAGAAAGATGGGTCGCTGCCATAGCTGTCAATGAATGGTTTCATAACATGATTGTCCCAGATGTCAAACGTTATTTAGGTAAAAAGGGATTACATTTTAAGGCTCTTCTATTAATCGTGGATGCACCTGGTCATCCTCAAGATTTACAATACGAAAATGTAGAAGTTTTCTTTTTACCAAAGAATACAACTTCCTTAATACAGCCGTTAGATCAAGAAATAATTTCGACTTTTAAGGCATTGTATATCAAACAGACCTTCAGTTGTATTTTAGAACAAACGGAGAATGATTAATTTCTTACTCTTATGGATGCTTGGAAGAAATTTACAATCTTAGATTTTGTTAAGCATGTTGGACTGTCATATACTCAGATTAAACAATCAACGCTCAGCGCATGCTGGAGAGCAATATGGCCGCATGCTGCTAAAGATGAGAATGATAAATTACCGTTAGAGCATGAATATTCTCAGATCACTAAATTGGCCCAAACTATAGGAGAAGAACGTTTTGAAGATTTAGCTCAGGCAGATATTGAAGAAATAATGGCTGATGAAGAACTAAATGAAGTTGAGTTAGTTAACATGATTGATGAAACAAATAAATGAAGCAATGACTGATTTAGAGCAATCTGAACCAGTAGCGTTCACAGCAACAGTCATCAGTGTAGGACTTGATTTGGGAAGAAAATTAAGAATAATACGTTTTTACAGTATGACACGAATGTTGAACGAGCTCTCCGATTCCAACAGGAGAATGGTAAGTGTTTAAATCAAATGAGGAGGTTTCCAAAGATTTCGGTAAAAACCTAGACAATTGTTAATTATGGGTTTCTCTACAAAGTCTTGTCAATCTGAGATCTTCCCTAATTCGTCAACCGTTCAAACAGAATTTTACCAAGAACGCTCAAGTGATGAAAGTGACATCATACCACTCAAGAAGAAAAGACAAATAATTCATGAAAGTGATGACAGTAATTAAACTTAAAATAATTTTTCAATGATCTTATATTTTCATAAATTAAAATAAATTAAATATGTACTTCTATTACCTACATATTTTTGTTATTTTATGAACGAAGTATAACTTTATTATTTTAGGATGTTTTACTTTTGTTTTATGTAAATAAATAACTAAATTTTGCTTATTTAGTGTGTATTTCGTTTTACACAGCAAACTCCAAGATTTCGATTTACATGTGTGGAAACTATCTTCCGTGTAAATCGAGGGATAAGTGTACTTAGAATTCATGTTTTCAAGCAATGTTATACATTTTCTGCAATAATCGTTTTACTTGATCGGTGTCGGACAAAGTGATTTTATGAAGAAAGCAAAATTTAAACACTTGAAATTACTGATGAATGCAGACTATGAGAAAATTTTGTAAGCTGCTATAACATTAAAAATTATTATTTTCTTGAAATAAAAGTTTCTCTCATTTGACGCTAATTTTACGAAAATATATAGTCATTACAAAACGCATTTTTCAGGACTTTATGCGAACGCAAACTTTCAGAGCAGAGTAAATATGCCTAAGGTTTTATACTAACGTACTTAAGTAAAAATTACCTTCTGAAAGAAAAGCGTCAGCTCTTGCAAAGTATTCAAGATTTATAATTTTGTCATAAGCAAGAAACAAAGGAAGTTTTAATGAAGAATAACCCTATTGGGAATAATCTTAATAACGAAACTTTAGATATTTTTTTTTCAATAGCAGTTTTGATAAAACTCTGGAGAAATTACAATCAACTTTTTTTTCTTAAACTGCCTTTTGTGTTGACCTAAATCGCATAAAATTCTTAAAGATTTTCGCCAAGAACAATTTCTAACATTAATGAATAGTATTACTTTTTGCTAGATGATATTTATATTTGTCTTTTCGTCCATCGCCTTTGTGCAAGGTAAAATTAAAGAATATTCCTCAGTCTTTAACACAGAGAGGGCATTTAGAAATATCTTGAATAACAGTCATAAAGCTGAAGACACGTTCAAATTTTAAAATGAATTAACTAGGGAAAGTGTAAAGAATGGTCTATGGAAATTTTGGTGGCATTTCGCTTAAGAATAATATGAGAAATTTAAAAATGGTATAAGGCATTTCTTCTTGCCTTCTTAACATGCCTTCGTGGTGTAATAGTCAGTAGGCTCGCCGCATATTACAGAGGTCGAGTCCTGGCGAGGCCATTGCTTATTTTTCATCTCCCCTGCTTTAAAAAAATACCTAATGTCTCTACAGTGGCGCCCGAACAAAGAGGTGGTGGATGATGATTCTTCACCGCCAGGATTTGGCGATTTGGTTCCCTATTCTCTGTCACCCTTTAAAAGGGGGAATATATAAGGCATTTCTCCCGCTTTCTTAGCATGCCTTCGTGGTGTAGTAGTCAGCAAGCTCGGCGCTTATTCGAGCTGTCCGTGGTTCGAGTCCCGGCGAGTGCATTGCTCACTTTTCATCTCCCCTACTTTAAAAAAATACCTAATATCTCTACAACGGCATTATTAGAAAAAAAAATCAATGGATAAAATGTTTTTACCGGGTCAATAAAATGAAAAATATCCATCCTAGTATGATCCTGAAATAATGGAGATATCATTAATTGAAATTTTTACAAATAATTTTGAAATAAATACTGTCTAAAAAAGTACGCATTTTACTCTTTCGTACATGAAATTTTGAAAAACAAATTTAAGGAAAACGTGGAAAATGTATTTCAAAGTTCCATTTGTAGAAATGTTAAAATTAAAAAATCATGTATATAAAAATTTAATTTAAATGTCGCTCATGGAACCATTAAATCTCTATTATTAAATAATGCATACACTTACTTCTTCGCCATAGACTTTACAAATCTCTCGAGCAGATTTGGGCTTTGGCACCTCGATTAAATGTAAAAAGCAGGTGGTGCCGAAAATCCTCTTTTATTACGATTTGACACTTTATTATAATGACATGAAAAGAACAAAAAGTATACCAACATAAAAAACTAAACACGCTATTTTGTAGAGTACATACAAAGATTGTTCACACAACATTTTCGTAACGATTTTGCAAAGATGTATTTATAAACAAATCTTAGAATTTTATTTTCTAATATATTCAGTCTGATAGCCCTTTTGTTGAGCTATCATATTGCTTTTTGATTTCCCAGATCAAAATGTAATATGTCCTTTTCTTAAAACATCAAGGTTGATTTTGTTCCAATCCTCCTTCACAATCTTCCAGAGTCCATCCAATGTTTTGGGATGCCGCTTATGAAGAGCTTGTTTTAAAAGTCCAGATGCACAGCAATCCATAAGAAACGCATCAGGGGACTCGGGTGGGATGCACTTAAAGGAAATAGCTTCAATTCCGGTTTCATTTCTCATTTCTTCAAAACATAGAGCAGTAGATTTAGAAGTAAGGCTTGTAGCCTTGTCCTGATGGAACTAACACAATGAAGATTATTTGGATAAATAGATAGAATTTCTTCTTTGAAAATAATGTTTTAAAACATACTTCTGATAGTAATCCGAACTAATTTTGACATTTTTTTCTATTTTCCTTATTTTAAGTTTTCCGTTAGAAGAGGATCCTGTAATAGACATAAAACCACTAGAAAATCTTCCGTTGTTTTCTCTGAACCAATATATTCAGCCTTTTCTTCCTCTTTTTCGGTAGTAAATATATCTTTTTCTATTGCACTGAGATAAGTATATCCAAGCCTCATCAATTGTAACTATATATTTCCATTTTTCACCTGCGAAATAATTTTCATACATCAATCTGCACGCAGTATTACGTTGAGAAACATGTTTCGGTGTTAGGTGATGAATATCGTGTTTTTGTTTTGAAAAGTTTTCAATCAGATTTAATATTTTGTTCACAGTTCCTACAGAGATATTTAAAAACTTTGTAACAGCTCTTCGGGGGGGGGTTGGATTTTCATTTAAAAAACATGAGATGAGACTTTATATTTGATAAGAGCTGTACGCACCTTTGTTGGATATATAGTTTTCGTCCTTTTACCAGTCAGATGTAAACTTTGACGTTTCTTCCCTTTGATATTAATTATGTCACTTATTGTACGTGTAAAAATATTAAAACTATGCTTTTCACATCTCTTTTTAAATGATTGAATAAGAGTATTTCTCTTCGGAAAACTCAAAAGGCTAGCTTTCCATCCATTTTTTTTATTTTTCAGCGAGAGTTTTAAAAAAAGAATATTTTAAAGCTTTAAGTGATAAATAAACCTTATTCCAATTTGAAGTCAGTCACGTTTGTATTTTAAAATTAATATTTAAATTCATGGAGAAAATCACAATCGTTATAAAAACTTATGAACACCCTCTGTAATCTCTTTTGGATAGCATAAAACGCGTTGTCAAAACTTTTTATTTTTCACGCAAGACCAGGAATTATGGGCCAAACTAATTTATAGGTACTTTTCTGGCAAATAGCCATAAATGGAAAACTCTGCCACCTACAGCCTAAACTTTTGAACGCGCGTAGTCTTCCTTCTAAACATGTGGACCTCGAAGCCCGATTTCGAGTTACTTTTTATTTATTTTATTCACGTTTAAAATTTAATCAGAAAACATGGCGCTTTAAAAAAAATGTGTTGCCACTCGGCAAAGGCTAAGATATTTGTCTTTGAAATTTAATCAGCAAAGAAAGGAGGTTAGAATACATGGAGTAAGCCTCCGCGTATGTACCGTGGAATGAAGCTATGAAACCTCACGAAATGACGTCACGACTCATCATGGCGATTGCCACAAGCGAACTTCTGGTTGGTTTTGTTTACATTCAAGTCGGCGTTGTCTTCATTTTAGCTATTCAACAGTGAAAGTTTATAAGCCTCCTTTTCTAATGTTAATATAAAAGATCTTCTACTTAGTGTATACAAAATCACGAGAATTACAAATAACTCTTTCAAATTTAATGAAATCTAGATACATGAATCTAGGTACGTAAATATGTAAATCATATAAATACAACACTAATGTATATATGGTAAAATCTCGAAGATCGGTGGAAGTTTCAATGGTATTTTATGAAAATCATACCTAAAGACACATTTCTGAGCTTGCGGACTTTTATATTTGCTTTCAAATTCAGTATAAATTTTTTTATCAATATGTTTCGTACCTTAACTGTACTTTGTATGGCGGCCATGATAAGTCTTGACGTAACACTGCCGAGATTGGCTTCACGTTTGCGACGTAAGGCTTACTCCACCTATTCTAACCTCCTTCCAACAAACTAATCAATTTAAAAGGAATATGTTACCTCTGCTCAAAATAAAATGTTTTTGTCTTCCACGCGCCAATATGCTGCTACTCGGAAAAACAAAAGATATTTAAATTTTTTTCTGATTTGATATGTTTATTACTGATTAAGAAACCAAGCGATTTAAAAGGAACTAACGCAATCATTGATCTCTGTGTCCGTAGTTCTTAATTACTAGTTGAACCCGTAAATCACATTAGTTAGCTCATTAAAATCAATACCCTGCTAAAAATGCTCCATAGAAACTAATACAATTTTTATGGGTACCCATAAAATTCTATCGGTTTCTGTTGACTTTTACTTGTTTTCTGTTGGTTTCTGTGGGTTTTTCTTACTGGTTTCAAAATGCCGCATAGAAACCAGTAAAACTTTCTGCTGGTACCCATAGAATTCTGTTGGTCTCTACTGACTTTTACTGGTTTCTATTGATCTCTGTGGGTTTTTCTTACTGGTATCTGACACCCATACAGCATCAATGCCAGAACATTCTACTGGTTTGTATTCGTTTATATTGACTTTTGCTGGTTTTCTTACTGGTATCAATATAATAGAAATATATTCCAAATAAATCTTCTGTTGGTTTATATGGGTTGATTCTAATTTTCTAACTGACGTCAATAGACTTCTTTCTGAACAATGAAATTAATACTGGTGTCAGTAAACCAAAGTTCATTGGTATTCTTGTTGTCTACTGATTATTTAAAATTATTTATTTATTTATTTCGTTTATTTGGATACTGTTGAAAACAAGGTTATTTCTGTTTTGTAACCAGCTTTGAAATAAAAAAAAAAAAACGTACAGGAAACCCTATCGTCTCCAACTCTTCTCTAAGACGATCAGTATTTCTAAGAATGAAAATATGACCTCTTGAAGACCATCAGAGTAACATAGTAACGCAGGTGGTCGTTTTAGAGAGGGCTTTTACTACATATGCTCATTTATTTGATTTTTTAAAAGCTTTTGTCGGAAACATTAATCATTTATACCACACACAGCGAGGTCTCTCTAAGGCGACCAGCCACACATGAAAATGCATATTTGCAAGTGGTCGCCTTAGAGAGGTGATGCTCACTACCAATATATACTTATGTTCTCAGAAATACTTTTATCTTTAAGAGGTGGTCGTCTTAGGGAAGTTGCCTCTATGAAATGAATATCTCTAAGGCGCCCAGCCACACTTCCGGAATTTTCTTTGCGGGTGGTCGTCTTACAGAAGGAATGTTTCAATACCAAAATATACTTCACTAAATAGTTTAATAATACTTAATATACTAAATAGTTTTCAGAAATACTGGTCTTTATTTCGCCACGAGTTGGTTCTCTGAATCACACATACACACTTATATATGCGTATCAACCATCATCTCTTTAAGGTGACCGCGTTCAAACTATTTTTCTCCGTGTTAACGCTGACGTGAGGGAAAAAATTCCCCTCCCTCCCCCGCTCTCAGAAGAAGCAATACAGCGCCTTTCGTGGTAATGTTCTTATGGGATATGTGTGATGTCGTCTTGGAAGTTAGTAGGCTGTAGTAAAGCAATAAATAATCTACAATTTTTACTATGTTTTACTGTTTAGATGTTTATAATGAAAAATAAAATAACAACATTGTCTGTGAATATGAAATAATATGAATGGAAATAACAGTAAAGCCATGCACGTGTAATAGTGTCTAAGCGAACACTCAGCGAATATTTTTTTGACAGATAAATAGTTCTGAAACGGATTTTCTGTGCGTGAAATTGATTTTCCATCTTTACTTTTATCCTAAAAAGCAATGTGCTTAAAAACTGCAAAGTGATAGCTTCAGATTTAATAATTTGGCTCAGTGTGTTTACATCAGATGCACATTGTATTCTACTAAAACTGTATTTTTGAAAATTTGTTTTTTGATTATAATTTAGAAATACTTTTTAAAGCTTGTTCATGTAGATCTTCATCATTTGAATATTATGTACTAATAAATTTGAGCATACCTTACTTAAAAGAGATCTTGCATTATTCAATTTTCAATGTTTCGACTAATGGGATGTGGTTGAACTGAAGGAATATTTTTTTATGTCTTAAAAAATGTATTTATGTCATTATATTTCGCAAACAAAAGAGATAAGTTTATTTAAATGAGTTAAACATTGAAATATTTAATGTGTGTATTACGTATTGAATGAGGTAGGCAAGTCCTACAAGCCAAGGAATCTTTTTTGCATTACTAAAAATGTGTGAAAATTTAGATGATCATTAGTAGCTTACATTGTTTTTTTTTTCTTTTTGGTCTGTATTTCTGTACATGTATGAGACTAGAACCACATTGTTACACTAAATATTTCGTGTTTTTTTCTCAAAACACATATAATCAAACATTTTTATGCATATTTTAATTTTCATCATTATTAATTTCATGAAGAAACTTTCAATTTTTTTTTTCATAAATTGCTTTTGAAATAGAGTTGTGAATAATTAATAGAGTTTATGTAATATTGAATTTTCAAGTCTTGGGAATATAAATTATGAATTATTTATTGGAAAAAATTGCATCAAGTGAAACCTCATATAGTGGTTATTTTCTTAGATAGCCACCTCTGACAGTGACACATTTGTCATTAACATAATTAAAGAACAGTACTTAAAATCACTGATAGTTTTATAAGGCTAAAAGAAACTGGTGTTATCTGGAATTGTGGAGTTAACTGTTTTAGGAAAGTTTCACTGTATAATCAGTTGATTTAGGTATAGTAATTTTTACGTGGATATGAATTTTGCATAATTGAAAAGTTTTATAAGACAGTTAAAACCAAAGCTTTTTAAATAATGAGTCTTGTATCTGCATTGTTCATCATTACTTTCAAATATAGTTAGAGCCATGCACGTGTAATAATTTAAGCATTATTTCCTTTCATTAGTTATACTGCGGAAATGCTCGTTACAATTTTCTGCATTAAATTTATCTTGTTGTATAGATATTAACGTAAAAACTGTTTGTAAACGAATGAAACTATATGCGCTATATCTGCTTAATTGCGATGACAGTAATTTTAACTGTCTGTATAACGCTGTGAAGAAGATTTATTTATATTGTTAAATGCTGCACTATATGAATTTCATTTGGCTGGCTAAATACAGGAAATGCTCAGCACGAAGTGGTATTTTTATAGTATCTATGGTCAACAGCAATAGCTATCTGTTCAGTACTTTAAATTTTACTTTTTAATTTTACTATATAGAAATTTTACAGTTCAAAATAATATTTCTTTTTAGTTTTTAAAGTATAAGTCTGTAAAGTATAAGTCTTTAAGTTTTGAAAGTATTGTTTCAGCAATAAAAATGTAAATACCTTATACCGAAAACACCAGCTTCAATTCATTCTAATAATGCATCTCTTTAATTATATTTATGTTCCTTGGAGATAATATACGAAACACCTTTTGTAATAATAAATTATTTATATATATACATACAGTATAAAAGTTAATTATTAGATATTTTTATGTCGAGAAACCTATTATGTTATAGATTTTATTTATATAAAGTCTGTGGAAGATTATACAACACTAAAAGTGAGATACAGAATAAAATATTATACGCTATGAGATATTTCCTCAATTCCCGAACTGTGGGTTGAGAATCGGTATTTGTTGAATCTTGTAAATTTTTTAAAGTTTGCTTTATTACAGTATAATTTATTGCATTTTGGGTATTATTAAGTTTATTATATTCTTATATTGAGGTTTCATTTATATTCTGATAGATACAGGTAACGTTCAAAGTACTGTAAAAAGATGGTTGACACAGTATATGTATATTATTATTTCTTCACTACATTATATTTTAGGATTCAAATTCCTTGTAAAACATCTATGTGTATGTGTGTCATAATAAGCTGCAGGGCGTTGCTATCAGTGGTAAGCGAGCGTTGAGGAGATAGCAAGTATGCTAAATTTAAACTCTTTGTTAAATTTCTAATAATCAAGTCCCTTATTCTCTTTGCTTGCTTGTTTACTTAATGTTTTTACTTGTAATAGTGTTTCTCATCCTGAAAATTAGGGTTTTGTCTAGTTTTGTTTAAATCTGGTTTAGTGCATTGTACGTAACTTAAAATTTAAGCAGATGCTGGAAAGTATCATCCTTTGGCAATACATTTCTCGTTAGGTGTCAAATTGTTAAACAAGCTGATCTGATTAAATTCCATGGTTTAATTTGCCAATTAAAGAACTGAAATACAATGTAATACATATATATGCAATGAGATACAGTATTATGTGTATATATTTATAATCAAATCAATAATATATATATAATCAAAGTCATGATTCACAACCATCAAATATTCACAACCAATATATATACACATATATCATTCGATGGTTGTGAATCATGACTTTGATTATTATCTTTCTATTATTTCAAAATTAGATAAAGGAAGTTTAAAATTTTGTAAAGAGAATTTATATAAATATTTTGTAATATGTTTATAGGTACTGACATGCAAGGACAGGGGCTTGTAAGCTTCTAGATATTTATAAAATTTTATTAAGTTTCTTCGTATTGAATTTTATTTCAAATTACTCTGTCTGCCTCCCCCCTATTTAGGTCTGCACATTTCATCACTGCTAATTGTGTACTACTGGTTTATGCTTATAATTACTAGTTTTTATGGAAATTTGATCTACAGTTCTATTTTTGTGTATTGTTTTTTATAGGGATTTTTTATATAGATGCCCATTCTATGTATAGATACTCCACTATGGTATAATTCTACTGGTTTTGTTGATGGGTTTTTGTCTACTCTTTTGTGTAGTGATTTTTCCAATGGGTACCTGTATTAGTCTGTAGATTTTTGTATACTATGATCTGTGAAAAAATCTCTGTGAAAGCTTATGGATATCCGCATAGGTCTAAGTTTTCATCTACTGGTTTTTATGTGGAATAGACCTATGGAATATCCATTTTTTAATGGCGATTTGGCTTATGGATATGCATAAAATTCTGGTTTCTGGCTATGGGTTTTTACAGGGATTTTGTTTATAGTACCCATATGTTTTACAGGTTTCTTCTGCTTATGGGTTTTTATGGGGCTTTGGCCTACTGGTACCCGTACAGCTGTACGGGTTTCCTTCTATGGATTTGTACGGGGATTTGCTTTACAGGTACCAGTACAGTCGTACGGGTTTTTATGGGAATTTGGCCTACGGGTACCCGTTCATCTGTGCGGGATTCTTTCTACGGGTTTTTACGGTGACCCATAGGCCAATTCCCCGTAAAAAAATTTATGGGTTTCTGCGGGGCATTTTTAGCACGGTATGTATTTTCATTTTATAGTAATTATTGAGTTTGTTTTCGTTTCTTCGTTATTTTCGTTTTTCGCTCATATTGTGCCAATGGTCCATTTTTGTACTCACCCTGATGTAGTGACCAAATACATCAGCTCTCTTCGAAGAAGTTGCGCAAATTAAATATTTAGGGGATATCTCAGCTAAAAAGTGTCAGTGGAAGTGCAGCGTTTCCCATCTCTCAAACAAGTGCGAGAAAGTATATTCAGAATTATATAAAATTTATGAAACAGCTTCGTTTCTTTACCTCTACTTCTCAATCCGTTGATGGTGAAATACATACTAATCTTGCAACGAAGAAAATAAATTATAGGCAGTATTTATCAAATCTTCTTGATGGTAACCTTCCAGTTTTTCTTTCCTGCTACAACTTGTCTTAACAGAAATCTCAACCGTCTAGTAGCTGTTCCTCATTGCAATGCTGTTCTTGAAAATACCGTTTATCAAGTCATCCCATAAGTAACGCTATCTTTTGAAGCAAGTTTTAAAGAAATAAAAAAATAAGTAAAACTAATAATTAATTGAATATTCGCCATTAGAATCAATAACATTTATATAGTGTTGTAATAGGCTTCTATGCAATTCTAAAAACCTCAAGCAGTTTATTTAAGAAAACGTCTTGAAGGTCCGTTTCAAGTTTGTATCTCATCGTAAATGTATTTTCTTCAATTTAACAAATTTTGCAAGCATTAAACCACCAGTCACTAGACGGATCATAAGAAAAGGAGCATGGAATAGTTTCCACCTTCCTCTCAATTAGCTTAAATAAGTTGTGCGTGGAACCGAAACGCTATGCTTAAGTACTATTCTAAATGAATTAAAATCTTCTTCCAAATGAAGAGCTGTAGGTGATTTTTTTTCATTTTGAGCTTTCAACAGATCATTATCAAATAGGCAGGACATTCCCAGCGGTAGTAACTTTCAAGCCAAGGTAACCTTATCGAAATTTATAGAACCATTATTGACACCTGTCACTATTCCAAATTTCTTTACCATACACTTCCCCGACATTTTACAGCATTAACTGCACTATTACCTTTTATGTTCTCAGGAAGCATTGTATGTTTGATGCTCTTCGGTGGAGGTCATTAGCTGAGGAACTGTTAAAGCAACAGATTAGTACCCATGTTTTTCCAAGCAAGCATTTATCCGTAGAAGCTGTTTTTTCTCAGTGATATTTATGCATCCGTGAAAATCAGATGTTTAAACGTATGAGAAAGCGTTTTAACATGTCTTGTCCGAAAAAGACATGATTTGAAGAACTTCATAATTTGTTTTGCTGACAGAAGTGAGTTGAAAAAAAAATTCAACCTTTTTTAATTCTTATGACGATACACAAGAAAGCAGCTTAATAGTTACATCAGAATTTCACAATTTTCTACAGTGAATAACATATGTACGAGCCAGATGTCTTTATTAAATCTTCCATAAAAACGTTCCTGCTCTTACAGAAATAACTCTCATATGTTTTACCACACTGAAAATAAACCTCACCAATAAACACTTGATTTTAAATCATTATAGTGAAATAGAAGTATGCAAATATTCTATGCAAAATTTCTAATTTGATATATCATATTGTGCTAAAATATTATTAAATTGAAATTATTAGCGTTCCGTATAAATGAAAATTGGTATATAATTCATGACTCAGAATTATCGCACAGTTTCATGAGATGAGTTCTTTCCTTTGTTTGTGAATCATCCGGCAGCGCCAAGAGAGATACTTCCCAAGTCTATCCTATCTTGGGAGTAAATCTCAACATAGTGGAATAGAGAAGCAAGCGGATGGCACAAGACCTGAAGCACAATAATCTTACTGTGCCATTGTTCAAGACTTTCGCGTCGTCGGTGAGAGCTGGATGCAGATAAAGCCGAATTCCAAATCCATACTATTGTGGTCAAGAAGAAGCTGACCTCTTTATTGTGGAAGGGTTTACTCTGGGAAGATAAAATTGCTTGGCCTTGGTTTGAGGGGTCGGCTCAAATATTGCAATACGTTTTGAATCTGTATATCTTGAGTATAATACGTTCAAAATTTAAAAGTAACTGAGTGTTAAATTAAATTGAAAAATATTTAATAATTTTTTTTGATTATGATTAAATAAGTAACAGTAATATTTAATTAATTATTTCTTAAATTTGTATTGAGTATGGCGGTATATAAATTTAGGATATACTAGTTAAGTTAAGTTTAAAATGCTTATTCTTGTTCCATTTTGCTGGCTTCTTATGCGGCTGCATGTTGAAAAATGAATGTCAAAGCTTTTATATCCCAAAGCTAGGCATTTAAAATTTATAACATTCTAGTTTTTGTTATATAAAACCAATTGTTTACTATAATATTATTTCAATAAAGGTTTTAGATAGTATTTTGCTGCAATTATTGACTTAAATGCGACAGTCACACCAAAGGTATGTACGCTTGGAGTCAAAAAGTAGTTTTTGAAAAACATTAAACTAAAATATACAGCTGAGAAACTCATATCACATCTTTTAAAATGAACATTTTAAAAATGTATTTGAAACATCGTTGCTTTTCCCAGGCGTAATTTATACATTATCTAATGTAGTTAGTTTGCTGATAAAATTGATAACATGTAGGCAATGTTTCTCAACTTGCAATAAAATTAAGAAGAAACATAATAATTTCAAGATGAGTTTAGAAGCACTTTAAAAAGATATAATATCTCTACACGAATTATAAAAAGAAAAACAAATTTGAAATGATTTTCAGTTGATTTATTTTTAAAGTACACGCTCATACATGTATTATGTATGCAATAATATCTCATAAATGTGGAAATTGATGAAACTGACACACAGTATGCCACACTTAGTAAAGTGCAGAATAACATGAAAAGAACTTACCAGACAATTTTGATGTTATAGAAATTAGCATATGTATAAAATAAATGACGTGTCAGTTTAGTTTAGGAAAATTACTTCAATATGGAGTGCGATCTCGCCTAGAAGCAATACAACACATACAGCGATGTGTGATACTGTAAGTTAAGCGGTGTATCATTTCCGTAGGAAGTGAGAGCCATTGCTCTTGCACATCAGTTGCAGGCGTAGCAAAGGTCAGAAGAGGAGGATTAAGAGTAGCTATACTTCTTCCTAAAGCATCCCAAACAAGCTCGGCATGATTCAGGGCCGGTGATCGAGCTGACAATTTCATGCGCTGAATTGTTTACTGCCGAATCCATAATGCGAGTCCTGTGCGGTCTAGCGTTGTCATCCTGTAGCAGAAATCAGCATCTATTGCCCCGCCATGAGACGTCAGTTCTATGGGCCTAAGCATTCATTTCCATTTGGAAAGTCTATACATCATCCAAAGAGATGCCATCCCTTAAACCTGGACTCATCCGTAAAGAGAACATCTCTCAGTTGATCAGCAGTCCAGTGTACATGCTGACCTGCCCACCTTAAACGTTCTCTTCTATGACGTGACGTGAGGGGCAGGCTTCTATGACGTGACATGAGGGACGTTTGCTTGTGTACAGACTTCCTTCCTTAAGCCTTCTGCTTACGGTTGATGTTGACAATTTAAACCTTTTGATGATTGCAGCAAGGGAGGATCTGAGTTGAGTCGGAGTTTCGGTTCAACATCTTCGTGGGCATAACAACAAATATCGGTCACCCGCGTTTGTCATAGAGGTTGGCCGTCCTTAGTTGAACATCCTGCATGCCTAATTTGTAATTCAAAATTGATACCAATGTCTCTGAATCCCACAAGGAGTCAATTTTGTCATCTGGCCACTTCCGTCTGACTTTGTCCTGCCTCTAGTCTCCCAATAGCTCTCCATCGCAGTTCTTCAGGCAAATGATGCCTGAAGGTCATCATTACAAATTGGCAATCCCACATTTCTTATCTCAGTAACGCAGCGAAATTTTGCAGACTTGCTCTGAAATATGAAGTTTTACGCTGACGCAGATGGCGTATTCCGATCGCAGCTCCACTAATTTGCGTACTACAGTTTTTCCCAGAAACTCTTATTTGACGACGTATTCAAATTTTTGAACGAGCCATTACTATGTTTTGAGATTTCCTTAATTTTTGGAAACCAGTGTATATTATTATTTGTCGGAAAATGGAATTAAATTTTTAGATTTTATGAGAAGAATTATAAAAATGAAAACTATTCAAAATTACATGTATATGTAATTTTATATATGATACAATTTGAAATGTTTTTATGAAATTCAGGAATTTGTTGTGCATTTTTATTTACGCTTTCATTAATAAAATTAAAAAAACGTTTATTATATTATTAGACATATAATTATTACTTTTATTAGT